>MU226340.1:132406-164193 GCA_018584345.1 Thuja plicata | reverse complement strand
AAAATAAAAATACAAAAGCTTGAAATATAGTAATAATATCTCTTTTTGGCTTTTTAAGATAAGAATAAAATATCTATTTGGCACTATTGAATAATAACGATTATTAAGTATTTTATAATATATTATTCTAACAAGCATTATTATATTAATAATATTATTAAGTGATTGGTGATCGCTTAATCAATATTATTAATATAACTAATATTGGTTAGAATGATAAACTATAAAATAATTAATGATCATTATTATTCATAAAATAAAAGTATTAAATATTTTCATCACTTAAATAAATATTTCTGATATTTATTAAATGTATGGATTATTTAATAAATATTATTAATTGAAGTGCAAATAGATATTTTATTTTATTTTTAGAAGTCAAGAGAGATATTATTGCAAATTTATGGCAAAACCTTAAGGTCAAATTACAGTTGTTAAAGTCTGGAGACAGTTATTACTTTCCAGAAGCTCCTTATGGGTTGTTTAGTGGATAAGACTGCATTTAGGAGGGGGTCTTTATGATGATATTATTTGGGCATGACTTTTGGGTCACCAAATTGCATTTTTAAAGACTTTTGAAGGGCTAAAAAGTGGCTGGATGGATTGAATCCGGCTCAGGAGTTATTGCTTGTATTTATTATGCAGTTGGATTTAAGTGTATAAGTATGAGCTAAGGCCTCTTAGTAACCAGTTCTTTTTCCTTTGGCTTGTTGTTTTGTAACTGTTCTTCTAAGTTCTTAACAAAAGCAAAGAGATTTTGTAACCCATTTTCAGAGATATGCAGGTTCAGGACACCTTTTTATGTGATTTATAACTTATGCCTTCCTCACTTAGTTTGTTATTGTGTGCTTAGTGTTGGTGCAGATTTCTATAATATCATTTATCCTCCAATCTGTATTTACATGTTTGTGCTTTTATGCAATATTTTCTCATATTTTCTTTGCAGATTGTGAGTTGTGTTTAATCAGTTTTCAGATTGTGAGAGATCATTTTCTCCTTTTAGAGGTTGTTATTATAAGCCTTCTTATAAATTGATTATGCAGAGATTATGGGTTAGTGGGACTGTGCAAGGAAGTATATGTTACCTTTCGTATTGTGTGTCTATTGTATCTATGGATCTCAGAACTTTGTTTTATGGTGCATCACCCTTTAGGAGTTAGATTTATTTATGTTCATCCTTCTACCTCTTTCCTCCAGCAAAAGATTTAGTTTTAGGTGGTTTCAGGTGAGTTATCAGCCAGGAAGTCGGCCTTCATCCGGAGATTCATTCTAGCTATAGGTTACCCACAACCTTG
This sequence comes from Thuja plicata, assembly GCA_018584345.1. Classification (NCBI taxonomy): domain Eukaryota; kingdom Viridiplantae; phylum Streptophyta; class Pinopsida; order Cupressales; family Cupressaceae; genus Thuja; species Thuja plicata. The sequence continues at coordinate 162,898 of MU226340.1, read as the reverse complement.
GTTTGTTTCCATGTTCCTCAAAATTGATCAAGTATTCATCAAACTTGATTAGGGTGCAATTTTGAGTGATAACAATGTCAACGATCCCGTACTCATTTTTGGTGTATTTATTGCTTGTACAGTTTGATTTTTGATGAGTTTTATGCGTGTATTTTGAATTGGTTCATTTTTCGGTTATATTTGTTTCGTAAACGAGGATTTTTCTTTCATTTATGGTGATGAATGTTTGTTTACAACATATAAATTTTTGTTTTCGGTTAGGGTTTTATTTTGATTTTTTTTTCATATATCGTTATTGTATGTTCATTTATGGTGAAATAACCTTCATTTCTTGTCTGCATGTTTTTGTCTGCAGTGTGTTGTTTCATTTGCGGATTTGGTATTTTCATTTACGATATTGTGGTTCGTTTACTATCTTTATTGGTTTGTTTCTTGCAAAAAAGTTCGTATATGGTTGATAAAGGTTCAGTTGCGGGAACCTGTGTCGTTTGTGATCTAGTTGATTCTGTGTCTTGAGTTTTTTATGTCAATTTTTGCACTTGATTGACATAGGAATGAATGAATGATGATGTTGTATTTGATGTGTTTGATCAAATTATGCAAGATTTATGATCAAGATAATTAATTTTGGATTTGTTTGTGTTTTATAGGTGGATATTGGGATTTTGAGATATTAGGGTCAATACCTAAAGGTTTTCAGTCTTCTTGGGTTCTTTTCCGATGATGAGCGGAGGACCATCTGATGTTGTGGATTGGTTGCTTTACTTGATATGCGGGAGTATGGAGTGAATGGGGGATTGTTGACCATTCTCGCAGAGAGATGACATTTTGAGCATAACATATTCCATCTGCCGACTAGTGAGATCACAATGACTCCCGAGAATGTGTATAGGATCTTACAAATTTTGGTGATTGGTGAGATTGTGTACTATGATCAAACAGCTCGTGATGGTATCAAGGCATTGTGTCGAGTGTTCCAGGATGAGCACATTAGTCAAAATAATATCTCATGGGAGGATATGGGGGCAAGTTATGTGCCACTTCCTTTAGTGTTGGCCGGTTTGATTGGTGTATTTCTTGTTTTGGAGAGGAGTGCATAGGGCTTCTCATGTAGATGGGGTCAATTATTATAGGAATCACTAGAGAGAACCCACCACTTTGCCCGGGGTTCTTGCCTATTAGCACATTTATATCATGATTTGTACTAGGTGGTTTAACACTATGATGGGAGTTTATCTGTTGGAGTCATTTTGTTACAGATCTGGGCATGGGAGCACCTGTCAATTATGAGACTTGTGGTTCAAGGGTGAGACAACCAGATGAGCCCTATATTTATATATACAGAGGAGTAATGATGCAACCTCATAGAGGGAAGTTAGAATATTAGCATTGGGTTTTGGATGATTTGATAGTAGTGGAGTGGAAGTCATATCTAGATTGTGAGGAGTGGAGGTGTGATCAGATAAAGATGACTTTTGTGTTCATGAGAAGGTATCTTATCGGGCGCACTTGATACATCATTGAGCAGTTCATTGTCACCCATGTATTGAGATAGTATGGATAAGTAGAGGTTATACCTCAGGGTACCATAATGTACGACAAGACTTGAGAGGAGGAGGCATTTTGAGTTCCTCGACTTTAGTATGAGACTGTTGAGAAGGATTTTTTTTCATTTGGTTCCAGTGGTTTGTGAATCAACTCCAAATGTTGTAGATTCAGGTATGACAGATGATTATTTTAAGTAATTTGCACAACATCCATTTCCCAGAGTGATTTCCCCAGGCAAGATTCTCGAGTATTGATGATCCAACATATGATGATGATGATGATGATGATAGTGGTGGTCAAGATCAGAGAGTTATAGGCCGAGGAGGTTAGGCTAGAGGAATCACTGGTAGGGATGGAGGGAGAGGTAGAGATGACGGGAGAGACATGAGGAGGAGTGAGGGTAGAGGTCTTGGATTTGTTGGTGGTGTCAGTGGAGATGAGGGTGATGAGGGTGATGGTCATGGGAGAGAGAGGGTGGTGAGGATTGTTCCTCCATCCATTGATTGTGGTCATTTTGTGAGGAGGGATAGGATAGGATAACCTATATAGGGTGCCCCGCAAGATCCTCCAGTACCACTACAGAGATTAGAACGGACACGAGGAGATGTAGGCACTTAGGGTGCTACAGGTGATCAAGGTACACTCTTGAGGTTGAGGTAGGAGATAGCAAAACTTAGGACACAAGTAGATGCATTGGATGCTTAGGTGACCATGCTGACAATTCAAAGAGATAGGGTAATAGCTAATGTTTTCATTTCACATAGAGAGAAACCAGAGCACAGAGTGATGTTTCTCTTTAGTGGAGTAGAGATGCTTACTACCAGGCAGTTTATTTTGTTGTTGTTCTAGGTATGGTCGCTAGAGAACCACTTTATTATCAACTTGAAACACAGTCTCAGGGTGCAGCGCCAACTCCTACTAGATCATATGTGCCTCCACCTTTCCCTCGTGGTCCAGATGTAGGCAGCCAAGCCTGATTTGCATCATAGTCCACTCTTGAGTCAGTGATGATATCCTTGAATAGCTTGATTTTGATGATGTATCTAGATAGGGATATTTGATATACTCTCAAATTGTTTCTTGATCTCATTATAGCATGTACACTGACATTTATGATATATATATGAGATGCAGTGACCTTGATTCCCTTATGATTCTTATGTGATGTATGCATATATATTCTTTTATGCTATTTATGTGATAGATCTATCATGCTTTATATGATGTTTCTTATATAATGTATGTGAATTAATGATGTTAATATGTGATGGATGCATTTATTTTGATAATATGTGATGATGCAAATGATATGCAAATATTCTCTTTTTCGGTATTTTCATTATGTACATACTAATGGGATGCAAATGAATGTTATATGATTAGGAAAATGCAAACTGATGTTATGTGTAATGGATATTATACATTGTGTTTATGTATGCATTATGATGTGTGTTAGTGAACATATTTTCCTTCTCTTACAATAAATAATCAAATATACTCTTAAACCCAAAATTAGAAAGAAAATTATCACTAAGAATTGAGTTAGTCAATCACAACTAAACTCTCTGCTTTGAAGGAGCAACTACCTTCTACAAAGATTTGTCTCTACAACATTTATTATAAAAGAATCAAACAGGGAATACTTTTAACCATAAAGCATAAAAAGGCTAATAACACTTCATCATAAACTTATAACAAAATGTTCTTCCACATATCTTCTAAAAAGACTTAGATACCAAAGCCAACTGACTTTGATCCTACAGATAAGTTTTGTAAATGGCCGATTCAAACTTGTGTTATAATATTGAAATATAACTCATGAAAATTAAAGAAAATACAAACACAGATTAATGTGGTATGAAATTCAATTCCAACTGAAATTCAAATCATACATCCATCAGCCAACTGATTGAAGATAAATACTATAATCTTCTATAATTCAACTGATATTATATATGTATTTCAAAGTTTTCACAGTATAACCACAGGAAATTCTAGAAAATAAAATAGTATAATATGTTTTTTGGAACCAGAGAACCGACCCTCACTTGGTCATCCAAATTCAAATATATAGCCACGCAGGGCTAATTCAGTTCTAAAAAATAATTGTCCAAAGAGATATCATATACTTTAGGGAAACTTGCAAAAATAGAACAGTCATCTAGAAAAGCTAATTGACTAATTGGTCATTTCCAGCTCCATCATTCCTAGTAGCGTTGGTGGCATCTTTTTTTGTGCTCCATTCCTCAAATGCAGCCAATAAATTTGCCTGCAGTTCTTGATTCTGTGTAGAAACTGTCTCGAACCTTTGTCCCCAAATATTTTTGAAATTTTGTATCTATTGGGATTTATTTTTAAATACCTTCATCTGTTCATAGCCATAAACAACTACTAATTTCACATGAGCTAAAATAGAAAAATATTTCATCTTGACCTCTTTAGTAGCTTTCAAATTCTTTATCTTTTCTTCGTAAGAGGCAAGCACTTTGGTCATGTCACTCCCAGTCCCAATTTCATATCCAATTATCTTTCCCAAGCATTCATTTTGGGTATGCATAATTTCTCTTGCATTGATCTGGGCTTTAATGATCTAGGAAGACTCTTCAATGGCTTGTTCATATAATGCACCTTCCCATTCTATGTTCACCCTAGCAATGAATAGTGAGTTCTCTTCAGCCCCTGGTACAACTTTCTCTGAGAGAAATTTGTTTATACCGTAAGCATAAACTTCTTCCATATTTCGTGTTTCAGCTTCCAGTTGGTCCTTTTCCTTTTTCCATAATTCAACATCCTCCTCTACTTCTTTGATCAAATTATCATATTTTTCCATCAAATTGTTAAAATCACTAGTGAATTTGGTGATTTCTTTAGTGACCTTATCAATCCAGATGAAGAAGGCTTTAGAAATTGACCTATCCTTATGGACTTGATCGAGGAATTTCTGATTTTATGGAGACTTAACATCCAAGTCAAGAGGTATCATGGACAAGGGTTGAGAAATTAGGCCTTGAAGCTATGGTAAATAATTTTCCAGTTCACAAAGGGCTTGCTTCAGCTTCATTTTGTCTTCAGTATCTTTCATTACCCAGTGATTGATTTTCTTGTTTGCCGAGTTCAAGATTTTCAAGTCAGCTGTTCTAGTAGCCATGCCCAAGTCTACCTTTTCTACACTTAATTCTTTTTTTGTCACTTCATCACTGGTTTTGTCAGAACTTGGTTTGAAAATCTCTGCAACCCAGTGGCCTATTTTAGAGTCTACGTCCAACATAGCCTTTACTTTGGGCTTCTTTTCTCTTGGGGTTTTTCCAAGGTATTTGCTGACCAAATCCCCAACTAGAGTTGAGACAGGTACAATGTTTCTCTTCTTGTTAACTAATAAATCTAGCCAGTTCAGAGTCTGTGGCGTGGAAGTCTCTGTAGAGGTTTGTGTTACAGGACTTTTCAATATTTTCAGGTCCTTCTTACCCTCTTTTGTTGATTCATTTCCTGGTGAGTTGATTGGTGTCTTATTCATCTTGGACTTCTTTTGAGGTTGCAAATCACTTCCCTCCTATGGATCTATCACAATGCAGGGAATACTATCTATCTTTTCCCTCCTTTTGCTCCTGGTTCTTGTGACTCTCATGGACTGTTCAATAACTGGTTTCTTTTCTTATGGATGGACTTCTGCTCTAGATTTTAATTCACCTGCAGAAATCAATTTTCAATTTTATCAGTATGGACGGGAGAAGATGTGAGTTTTGAAATTCTCGGGCTCTTTCTGGTTAATGAACCAGAAGTCTCCTGCTTCTTCTTTTGATTCATTTCTTTTAACCATTTATGTGTTCTTTTGAACACATCTTGAGACAAAGCATTCACATCTTCTTCTTCCCTTCCTTTCCAGTCTATCTTTCTAACTAATGCATCATCGTTTAGCTCCACATATCCAGATTCTAAGATGTTTTCTTCATCTTCACTATCAAATCCTTTAATCTTGAAAGGAAATCACAATGAGACAATCTGTTGCAAGGTGAATCTGGAATGAAACTTCTTTTCAACCTCAATTTCATTCACACAATCTGCCCAAAATTCTTCTAGCTCTGCTTGATGCAGAAAAGTGGTATCAATTTTGAAATGATTTGCTATAAATTATTTTCTATCAAAAGAGCTTCTTTTATGGTAAGGAGGGAGATTTATTATCTTCAGCTCTACATCTAAGGCAGAGCTGGTGTGCATTAGTCTGGAGCTATAATTCCCTAATCAATGGGAAACAGGGAACCTACCCCTCTCTTGAGTCTGAATTTCACCTCTACCTAGAGCAGTTGTTTACAAACCTCTAATAAGACATATTTGTCTAGACAGTACCTTGGAATCTTTAAGGGTTCGCCACTGAATCCTCCCACTCTTAGATAACTGAAGGTATGTAACTGGATGAAAAAGCTACCATAAATTTTGACTAGTTCCATAGCTTCTTCAGACATTCTACAGTTGATTTTTCCCTTTAGCTTGAAAACAAGCTTGGCCAAGAATGTGTTCTAAACCCTTTAGAAATCCTCTGAATTTCTTTTCTTTTGAAGTAGAGGGTAGTATTCATAAATTTGCATATTCTCCTTCCATAGTTCATGTGGTAAACCATCCCAGTTTTTGCAAGTAGCAAGAACATAAAACAGGTATGAAGACATAAAGAAACTTGATGCTTCTGCAGATTGAGATAATTCTTTGTGAAGCTTTTCCGCTATCACTTCTGCCCAATAAACATATTGTCCCTCAGCTAGAAAGACTTGGACAAAAATGTACATCCAATCCTCCCAGAGGATATCATTAGGTTTGTTGTTCACTCTGCTTAGCATGATAACTATGTCTCAGACTTCTCTTATCAAGTGATTCTTCTTCAATGGCTTAGGTAACCTGGAACCACCCCTTTCATACTTTATTAATCAGTCCCTAGCAATGTTATCATTGTAATCCTTCCTGTTCTGGTCATACTCCCGCTGAGCTTTCTCAATACTCCAATCACCATAAGCTTCTACAGGAGGAATTTGCAGAGCCATCATGACTATCTATCTGTTAATGGATATCAACTTTTCTCCAGAAAAAGAACGAATTCACCTATTACTCCTGTCATATCTATTTATGCATTCCATCACTAATTCTGGGCACAGAGTCACTTCAGGAAAATCGGTTGCTTCTAACAAACCGCTCTCTGCAATTTTTGCAGTGAAGGTTCCATCTTTTACACTTTTTAACCTATGAACAATTCCTTCTAAATTTTTGTCTAAAAAGATTGTGTCTCTCATTTCAGGAAGACAACTACTTACTGGAGAGAACTTGTTCTCTTTTACAAACTTGACCTTTGAGGCCGACATGATAGGACTGTACATAGCAATATTGAACAAGAAACCCCAAGAAAAGCAACGTAAAAGTTTAATTTTCTTTCTTACAACAGTTAAATCTCAAATTAGAAATAGAAATGGAGAAGATTTCTTGGGACTCACTGATGCTCTGTTCTTTCTTTCATGTGATTACCTTCATTGCACCTTTCTTCTGATTATGTTATCATGGTTGCAAGTAAATAGAAATGGCAATAAATGAGATAAATTAATACGTACACTTGAGTTGTCATTTTGGTAATCATGACAACTTGTTGCATCTTGATTATTCCCGTTGCCATTTGCTGAACATGTCTAATCACATTTACTTCATATCTGCATGACATGTACTTTTGTTGAGCTGGCCTTCAATCCAATGTCTTTTCAATTTCTTTTCGCAAAATGGAAAGATTTGGCACGAGTCACAAATATTTGGTCATTTATTGCACATTGAATTTTGAACCTTGAACTTTGTGAAGCGAGGTTCCAAGTTCAAAAAAAAAAGAAATGCTTTGATCACTTGACAGACTTATAGCCAAGACAAGACTTATACTTGACGCATGAAGAATATTGAATTATGAACAAAAAAGGAGAAGTTCAAGTTTCAAGATGAGAAAAATCAGGGACACCCAAGCAAATGAAGATACGGGACAAAGACTGCTGGAAAGCGGATGCATTTTGAATTTTGAACTTTGAAATACTGCAAGGATGGTTCAAGGTTCATGATTCAATATTGTGAAGACAAAAACATGCATTACTCACAAAAAACTTCTCGCCGATCGAAAGAAAGGTAAACATGAAGTAACATTAGGGATTGTAATTTGAATCTTGAACTTTGAACTGCGAAGTTCAAGATTCAATATTCAATGTGCACTTGACAAAATACATGCTACTTAGAAAATTTTACAAGAGAATCTTTTTTTTACTGGAAAAAATGTGCAATGCGATGTTATGATTTCATGCAATGAGTTATTGATTGTACTAATGCTAAATTCAACTAATCTCTAATGTAGGAATAGTTTTGTGTTAGTGTTCATGATACTCGATCATATATGAGATGTATGTTGTGATTGTCTCAATATTTTCATTTCTGCTTGGTTGGATTTATTGATGTTATTGATATTGTTTATGTTGTTATTGTTGAACCATGTTATGATCATGCCACAAATGAATGCAACTGACAATGAATGCATAATCTAATGCAAGTTCTACGAGTTGTCATTCTTTCAAATCTTTTTATTTATTTATGATTTATTTCATCATTGCGATTTTGCAATATAGAAGTAGATATGACCACCACTAGTATAAATTTAACCATGATGATACGAATATCGTATTACTCAGATTTGTCATCAAATACAACCACCACTAGTACTTAGGCGACATGGTGATATGAATACTGATTTCATCAGATTTGATATTGCAATTTGATACAAGCATCAAGGTATGTGGAATCATGATGACTCGACTATTAGTTGCATAAAACAAACAATGAATAATATTCCCAACCTCCATCTAGGGTAAAAATATTCAGAGTTGAGGTATGTGTGGCATATCAAAATGAATTGTGAAGACTCTTATCACAGACAACTAGATTATTTGACCTTTGACTTCATCAAAAAATATCCCACAATTAGTAGACAAAGAAAATATCATATTCCCTATTTGGTTTTCTAGTACCAAGACATCCTGGAATTCCTCAGGAGATATGACAATAAAAAATCAACAATTTAAAAGACAAGGAATGAGTACAAACCTCCATCTATAGTATAGATGTTTGGATTCGAGATATGTGCGGCGTACCAAAAAATGTGAAGGCTCTTACCACAGACACCCACAAATATTTGTCCTACCAAATTTAATTGGAACACATCCCACAAGCAATAACCAAAGAAAAATATCATGCCCCTTGTCCCTATTCCTCTAGTACGAATACATATTTGAGTCACTCGAGAGACATGATAAGTGAAAATTGATAACAACAAACAACAAATAAAGAAAATTGTCATATCTGCTTCCTTGTTTCTCTAGTACAATGACACCTTGAGTCACTCATAAGACATAACCATAAAAATCTAGGACAAGGCCATCCATGGTAGGTGGTGTTGAGAAACACCATTGGTTGGTGAGTGGTGTTGAAAACCACCTTTGTTGATTTCAAGATGATCAGAATGCGTGATTGGTGATAGAAAATGTGTTTGGATGTGATTGAAAATTTTATCAGTGATGAATAGACATAAAATCAATGTGATGACTAGGAGCTTTCCCCCAGTTAAAGGAAACTAATCCTTCGATGGGTGGTGTTGAATAAACATCATTTTTTAGTTGGTGGTGTTGAGAAACATTGTTGTGTGTTCAGTGGTGTTGAGAAACACCATTGTTTTAGTGGTAGAACACTTGGGTTAGGCCATGATGAATGACTCTGATTGGAAAGACAATTGTGAATGAATATTTGAAAACTCATATGATGAATAGGAACTTTCCCCCATCGAGACTTGACTAACCTAAGGATAGGACATAACCCAACTCCAAGCCATGGTTTCAAGATGCAAAACCAATTGATATGTGTGGGGATGCGAAAGCACTAGTAGATATATAGAAGTGACAAAGTTGATGCAAGTGAGTTAGCCAAGAGATGCATTGATAGAAGAAGTGACCAATTACAAGCAGCGCCTGATTGCCATGTTTTCACCACTTGGAGTTATTGTTATTTTTCCTACCAAGGCGCCTGTTTGCCAAGTTTTCACCAAGACACTTTTTTCTTATTTTTTGATTTTTCTCTTTTTTTTAGTATCAAGGTGCCTATTTACCAGGTTTTCACCATGGATACCATTTTTCAGGACTTTTTCTGATGTTTTTTCTTTTCTTAAAGAATACTTTATACTGTATTTTATTTTCTTAGGATCAACTTTCCACTATTTTTGGATTATTTCATGATCACCTTTCTTTTGTACAATTGTTGATCTAAGGACATCAGGTATAGAATTTATTCCTAGATGAAATGTGTTGATAGGATTAGGAAATAAGTCTCCTTCAGGTGTTGATAGTTGATAGGAACCAGAACCATATGCAGCTTTGATAATGAAAGGTCACTGCTAGTTGGGTTTAAACTTTCCCTCCTGTTCTCTATCTTTCTATGTCTTCAGATTCTTTCTCAACACAAGATCTACAACTTGAAATTATCTGTCTTACCTTTTTATTATATCCTCTGGACTTCATTTTTGGTATACTTTGAGATGTTCAAACGCCTCTTGTCTACGCTCATCTAGCAATTTTAGCTCTTGTACTCATGATATTTTGTACTCCTCATCAGTGACAAGTCCTCTCAATGAATTCTCACTTATGGCACCTCCACTTCAATAGGTAGAATGATTTCTTACCCATAAACAAGAGAGAAAGGTGTATCTCTTGTTGGGGTTTTGATATTGGTCCTATATGCCCATAGAGCTGGATTAAGTTACAAATGCTAGTCTCAACCAGAGTTTTTGACTATCCTATGCAATATTTTTAGGATGTTCTTATTAGACACTTCAACTTGTCTATTCCCTTGTAGGTAGTAGATTGACGAAAAATGTTGTTTGATGTGGAACCTTTCACACAATTCATCGATATTGTTTTTTTTTGAACTGTCCTCCATTGTTTGTCACTATAGAGGATGGGATACCATATCTGCAAATCATATAATTTAGTATAAAAATGGACACTTTATTTCTTGTGGCCTTGATCAAAGGTACAATGTCAACCCACTTTATAAAGTATTATGTGGTAGTGATGATGAATTTGTATATGTTATAGGATGAAGGATAGATCTAACCAATCAAGTCATAAGCCCACTCCTAAAAAGGTTAGTGTGTGATAAATGGTAACAAATCTCTTGTTGGAGCGTGTATAAGATTGCCATGAAGATGAAATTTCTCAGAGAACTGAACAACATCTTTCTCCATGGTTGGCCAATAGTATCCAACACGTAAGAGTTTCTTGGCCAAAGTGAGACCATTCAAATGCGATCCATATATACATTCGTGGAATTCTCGTAAAGCATTATCAAACTCTTCACATTCTAAACACCTAATTAATGTACCATCCAAACCTCACCTATATAAATCTTTAGAAATTATTAGATAATGTGAAGCATGATGAATTAGGTTTCTCTTTTCATTCTTGGATAAGTCATTAGGGAGGATTTTATCTTTAAGGTAGGAATAGATTTGGATATAGAGGGATGATTCATGTCCTATGATTTGGAAAATAAGGCATGAGTCAAGAGAGTCATACGTAGGATAATATAAATCTTCCACCAAGAACTCATAGTTTATTTCTTGTTCTTGGATTTGTAACACCGAGGCTAAGGTAGCCATTCTATTGACCGTTTTGTTTTCTGATCATGGAATTTGCTGGAAGGTTATATCTACAAAATATTGCTTTAAGTCATCCACCATCCTTTTGTATGGAAATATCTTCTCATCCCTGGTTTGATAGTCATCATTGATTTTATTAACTATGAGTTATGAATCACCATGAAGATGTAATTCCACTATTTTTCATTCGATTACCATTTTTAACCCATTCACCAAGGATTCATATTCCACAATATTGTTGGTGCAAGGAAATAATAATTTGTATGCTTTGGGAATAGTGCAACCTTGTGGTGTGATGAAGAGTATGTTGGGTCCTAATCCATGTTGTGTGAAGGAACCATCGAAATACATTTTCCATGGATATTCTGTCAAGTGCAATATAGCCTCATCAGGAAACTCAATACTTAGTGGTCTATCATCCTGTAGGGGTGCATTGGCCAAATGATCAAAAATCACTTTTCCTTTGATGGCCTTCCTATCTACACATTCAATGTCAAATTCACTCAGTATCATCACCCATTTAGCTAACCTTTTGATCAATGTAGCTTTGTTCAACATACACTCTAATGGATCAATTTTAGCTATGAGTTTAGTTGAATGTGATAACATGTTATGCCTTAGTTTCTAATATGAAAATACCACTACCAAGCATGCTTTCTCTATTATGGTGTAATTAAGCTCATATGCTACCAATGTTTGACTGATATAATAAATTACTCGTTCCTTTTCAACTTCTTCTTGTTGTGCAAGAAAGGCTCCTAACGATGTCACGGTTGCTGATATGTATAGAAAAAATGGTTTTCATTGAATTGGAGACATCAATATAGGTGGATTAGACATATATTATTTGATTTTATTGAAATAATTTTCACATGTTTCATCCCAGTTGAATGTCACGCCCTTATGTATTGATTTGGTAAATGGTTGCGCTTTGTCTGCCAATTGAGAGATAAACCTTATTATTGATTGTAACTTACCTTGCAGAGATCTTATTTGACTTATGCTCTTAGGTGACTGCATATCCATTATAGCTTTCACCTTAGTAGGATCCACCTCAATACCTTTTTCTAAAACTATTTAACCTAGGAGTTTCCCGGAGGTGACTACAAAGGCACATTTCTTTGGATTTAATCTGAGCCTAAATTGTTCCATCCTATCATATATCTTATCCAAGTCTTCTAGATGATTTCTCTTGCTGACTTATTTTGCTAGTGTGTCATCTACATAGTCTTCCATGTTCTTATGCATCGTATCTTGAAATATAGTATTCATGGCTCTTTGGTATGTAGCACATGTGTTGTGAGCCCAAAATGCATAACATCTCAGCAAAACATAGCCCCTGTGCATGTAAAGGAAGTTTTCTCTTGATCCTTGGATGTTGTCTTCATCTGATTATAGCCGGAAAATCCATCCATGAAAGAATATATTATGTATCTCATTGCGAGGTCTATAATCATGTCTATATTGGGTAATGGAAATTCATCTTTAGGGTAGGTTTTGTTAAGATCTATGAAGTAAATGCATACTCAGACAAACTTATCTTGCTTAGATACATGAATGATATTGGATATTCACTCTGTATAGTCTATGGCTCTTATAAAACTAGACTTAATTAGTTTTTCCAATTCAGCCTTTACTAACAATGCCACGTGGGGATGCATCTTTCTTAGATTTTGTTTGACCAATTTTACCCCAGGGGCTATTGATAGGTGATGCATTATCAAATCAAGATATAGTCCTGACATATCTGAATATGACCATGCAAAGTTAATTTTATTTTCTCTAAACAATTGGATAAATTGTTTCTTTTCTTCTTTTGATAAGGATTGAGCAAGGTGCACTAGCTATGGAGCTTCTATTGTTCCCAAATTGATTGGTTGTGTTAGATTTATAAGAAATTATGATATTTCCTGGAAGTGATCAGGAAGTATATCAATTTTCCCATCTTTAGATGCCTCGGAGAGGTTTTCGCCTTCAGATACGTCTTTTGTTTTTACTATTTTAGGATCTTGTTAGAGGTTTTTCTTGCAGAACCTTTATTAAGCATCAATGCTTGACTCTATGATTCCCAAGACTTGATTCAAACAAGTAAAAGTCTAATTGATGAGGATCTAATCCTCCTTCTTCTTTGAGCTCCAAAGACTCATGCAAGTGTACCTCTTGAGACTCACTGCTTCACAATGAATCTTATAGTGGATTAAGGATCACAATGATTTGCTCCTACCTTTTACTATAACTTTTGATAATAAATCCTACAAATGCTAACAACCAATCTTATGCAGAGCTTCACAAGCCAGACTATGAACTTTACAAGAGCAAATACTAGTGAAATAAGGATTCCCATCCTTCTTCTATTCGAGTTCCAAACTCAGGCATGCTGACCTAATGATTCACTCTTTAAGGAATCAAAAAAATTGCTTGTATTCTTTAATACAAATGATAAACATCTATGTTCTTAAACATAAACATAACACGGTTGTTTAGATTTTAAAGTTTGATGGTGATAATTGCTATTCAAATCCAGACCAATGCCTAATCCAGGGAAAGGATTCAAATTAAATATACATTCACAGAAACCTTTTAATGAAAACACAGTAAGAAATCTGGATAAAATGCCTTACAAATTATTCTTTTCATTCCCATACCCAGACATCAAATTCTTATCTAAACCCTGAATCCCCTGAAACCCACCCTTAAGGATTACCCTCTCCTTGAAAGAAACTTAAGAACAAATCCCACATCTACCTTGTAAACAATATATTAAACTTGCCTTACAAATTTAACACACAAGAATTCAGTTATGAACACATGAAGACATCTCAGATATGAAACAAGAACTTCCACTGTATTTTATTAAAATATCTTTGCTTCAGTACATTCATAACAATAAAACACTTTTAAAACTAGACAAAACTCAGAAATCTGCCTCGTAGTTGTGAATTCACCATCCTTCTTAATACATTACATCTTGATATTTATAGTATAAACTAGCCATCTTTGAATCCTGGAAGAAAAAGGATGCAAGAAGCCTCAAATGGCTAGGAAAATCAAAAATCACTAAAGACAAAAATCAATTCAATTTCCAATCAGTGGAGTTGGGAAACTTGAGTAGTTGATTTGCAATCATTTCAAATCTTTTGCAGTTGGCACCTTTGTCTGTAAATATTCAGGGTAACTTCTGAAAGTTGTTATGAGACATAATGACCACCAATACAGGCTAACTTAGACTAGTCTTGATGATAATTACCCTCCTCATGCTTGTTGATCAGGTGCCAAGTGGCATTCACTCATCATCTATTATATCTAGGTCTATTGTGGTTGGCTTCTTCTTCTTGGGCTTGGTGATGTTGTCCCAAAGTGTGACCCCATCCTCTATTGGCCAGTTGAAGCTCTTAATACTCTGTAACTGCTTCAATTGTCTTTCCCACCTGGCATCAGTAATATCCTTTACATCTATAACAAATTTGACAGAGTCTGTTTCAACTTTAAATGCTTCATCTAAGGCTTTATTAAATCTATCCATGTCTAAAACATTTTCTTCTGTCAAGAAAACCTCCTTCTTAGGCAGCAAGGTGTCAAACTCTCCTCTCCATTCCTCAACAACTTTTATCTCATCATTTTCTTTTTTGATTGGAGGGATAAATCTACTGAAATCAGGACCAAACATGCTTAACCTTGCTTGGACTTGATTTTCTTTTCCTTTGAAAAAGGATAAAGATGTGCCAATTTTCTCTATCATCTCTCCCACTTGGCACACTGATTCAGGAAGATTTGCCCTGTGGGGTTGTAGTCCCTCTAACCTCTCAAATAAGGATCCCCTGCCTGACCATACACTAAACAAGGGGTCTAAAATTGTTATTTGACCCCTTACTTCCTTTTTCTAGATCAGACAACTTAATGTATGCCTTTGCACTGCATCCAACTTTCCCTTAAGAATATATATCCTATGTTGAAAGATGTTTAACAATGCAGAGAGGGCAACCTCATTCCTGTCCCTATCCATTTGCTCTATTTCCTATGGAGGGTCCTTAGTAACATCAGTCTGCACAGCTGCAACCTCTTGAGATGGAGGAGGAAGAGCTTTGGAGGCCTCTTCCAACTGCTTATTCAGAGCTTCTACTTTCTCTTGTAATGCCTTGATCTGCAATAGGCCCTTCTCTGTCCTTTGCCATGGCAATTGACTCATCAAAGAGCCTTCCATACCTTGGCAACAATTGCTCTATTTTCTCCTCATTCAAGCGGGAAAAGTGAGTAAAAACTTTGGATATTTCCAGATCATAGGTGTTTTGGAAAGTCTAAATGATCTTGTCCCCATCCATCTTTTCCTCTACACTAACTAGAGATGGCTTGTGTTCTTGGATCCAAGGACCACATAGCTAGATTTTGGGATCTTGTATCAAATCCACCTCATATCATTTCTCCTATTTGAGTCTCAGAAGACAATTGAGCCTCTGGTTGTTTCTTGATATGATCAATGATAAATGCAGAAGCTAAATCCCATCAAGGCACAAGCAACATCCCACTATACTTTACCAACTGCCTAGCCTCTTCTGGTGTGATGGTTTTAGAGTTAGGGTCATAAGCCTTCAAAGCCTGTATTTCTTCATCTTCTAAGGTTGCACCCTCGGTTATCTATAGTTGGGATCCAACCTCTTGTTGCTTTCTCCAAATGATAAAGTTCTTGAATTCATCAGTCTTTATGAATGCATCATCATTCAAAAACTCTTCCGGATATATTTCTATCTCATCCTTACATAGTTGGAGAGGAAAATCCACTTCCTCTTGGATCTCCCTTTGCTTTTTCTTGCCCTCTCTAATGGTTTTCCTTAATTGGTGATGGTACTGCCTATCACCAATGACCAGGGTAGTTACTCTATCTTTCCTCTTTCCTTGTGTTTCTGACTGAGAGGGTCCTCCTTGTTCTATTCTTTATTTTTTCCTAAGAGGCTCACTTGTTGCCTCTGTATCATGAGCTTCTGAGCTCTATTCAAAACCAGGTGGTTGATTCATTTGAGGAGGACTATATATCCTATATCCTCCCTCACTGTCTTCATCATATTCCGAGGATGAGTGTTGTTCAGGACCCCTTTGCTTCTCTTCTATCTGATTTTCCAATTGGTTATACAAAGTGTCATAAATTTATATCATCTTTGTAATCCTGGTCATATAAGGCATTCCTGGGAAGAAAACTCCAAAAGGAATCCCTACCTTTTCATTTCTTTCTCCAAGTGTATTAGGTCCAAATATTTTGCTTCTCTCTTTATGCTTCTTCATCATCAGGAACATTTATGATAACATCCTCCTCATCACATCCTTCATGTTCCTTGATGGCAGTGATACTTGGGGTTAGCAATTTCTTGGCACTTTTGATGAAATCTTTAGGGTCCACATACCTGTATTGGGCCATGCTCATCCTGAATTGCCCCAACCACTTGTTTATTCCCTCCATGGACTTTTGTCCAATAGTAAAGTCAACAATATGAAACTTCCTTGGTGTAAATGTACCCTTCCTGTGAGGGTCCAAGTGCTATTTGTCTATTCATATCAGTTTCCAAATGAATTCCATTAAGGAAATCCTTGGAGGAACATATTTTGGTAGTATATGTGGGGGCTAAGGACACCCATAGATCCTAATTAGTGAGTAGGTCTTCTCCAGATAAAATTCTCCCCAGTTATGATCTCCTAGCCACTTGTCAACATACTTACAAGGCCTTAGAAGTCTTAGCACCCTGACGATTAGCCTGGTTATACTTGTACCCAACATGGTTAGAATTGGATATACAATCCAATTCTGAAAGCTGTAGAACTCATTCTCATTAGAGGTATAATTCCAAACCCTAATCCAGAATCTCACAGGGTTTGGCTAGCCCTAGATGTGTGTCCTTGGTCTCAAATTATAAGTATCCATGTCATCTATGTTGTGGAAGAGAATCAAATGCATTAAAATTGAATAATGCATGAATTTTGGGTTGGTCTTCTTTTGAATACTTATAAGGCCCTCATGTATCCTATGAATGATATATTGAATATAGTCAAATTAAATATTCACATGGGAGTTTTGGATGTACAAGATGATCATCAATAAATCCAAAGGCATTCTCTCCATATGCTCATCAATTCCCAACACTCTACGCAACCCATATGCTAAGTATTTCATGTAGAAGTTTAGATTCTTGAACTCATATGGTGCATTCTTGGAAGCGGGTAGTGGGGCTATGTGTTTATTTGACCTAGGCATGTGAGCAAGGATCAAATTTTTAACCAAATTGACCTCTTTACTATATTTTTCTTTCAGTTTGCTTAGATCAATTTTTGTGGCAGAGGCATGGTATATACCAAAGGCCTTCATAAAGGAAGCCCCATCCAAGGTAACTAGGGATGTCTCATCATGCTTTCTAATGGTCTTAGACAATGTATCATATCTTTTGGCCAATTCAACTAACAAGTCTGCATCCGGAAAGACATTTGGGACTATCAACTTGGCCAAACCTAGTGTCCAAGGATTTGAGACATGGATTTGTCTATCTTTATTACTATAGAAGTAATTGAACAAATGATACCCAGAACACCTAGGAGTGACAGGGTCCCTACAACTAGACATGAAGTCTGAGAAAAAATCATCACTAACCTTTTTATTTTGGTTTCTTCCAGGAAGCAAAGTGACAAACTCTTCTAAATAGTTTCTTTTCACCTTCTTCTCTTCTTCTCCATCCTTGCTTCCCCCATTGGCTGAAGCCTTGCTGGATTCTGCTTTACTCATATTTGCTGGTCTTTGAATTATCTCTCTTTGAAACATGCATTTTTTCACAAATATCTGCAACTTATCCAATTTTTGCTATGCTCTTCTGAAAACTTTGATAAGAAGAATGTACAAGTGCTGAGTCTATTTATTATTGAACAATTAAGGAAACAATCTAATCGAGAACTCTGAAATTTGTTGCTCAATCACTTCTGCAATAAATCTGCATGTATTAAGATCAATTCTATGCTAGCCTTGGCACCTAAAGTTGACAGGTTATTGAATTTGAACGTGATCTGGAAAAGGTCATGATTTTTTTCACCTTTTAAAACCTTATAAAATGTTAAAACACCCAAGATGTCGTCTGATTGGCTTGATTTTCTTGCCTTTTTACAACTCAGCAGAGTACTTGTACTTTGTTAGGATCTCCAATCTTTCATCAACCCTAGTTATTTATTTTATTTCCCTAAAATGGAACGAGGACAAGCTCCTCAATATCTCACTATACTCAGCTTTATCATGGTTTATCTGGAGATTCAAAGATAATGTCTTCTCCAAGTCATTGAATACTTTATTAACTCTGGGATTTATCTAGAGACTTGGCACCTTTTCTTTATCTCATGATCTTTGAATGTATCTTAATTTGACCTTACTTAGACCCTGACTTTATCTCGAGATTCAGCGACAAGGCAATATTTCAATCCCTAAATGGTTTGCTTGACTTGGGTTATATCATGAGATTCAGCGCCAATGACAGATCTTGTATTTCATCAATGGTCCTCGCTAAATCATTGAATGATTTTCTTGACTCTAATTTTATTTCAAGATCCAGCGCTAGCCACAGGATCAAAAAGACATCAATGACCCACGCTAAATCATTGAACAAAAGCTTGATTTTGAGTATTATCTGGAGATCTAGCGCTAGCCGCTCATCTGAGATAAGATCAATGATCCTCACTAAGTCTCACAACATTTCACTTAACCTCAAGTCCATTCAGAGATTCAGTGACAAGGCAAAAAGTGTAACCTTACTTGACTCTGAGTTAGATCACGAGATTCAGAGATAACTGAGTCTCTGAATCACTGAGCACTTTGCCTTGACTCATGATTCATTCAGAGATCTAGCGCCAACCTTTGATCTTGATCTTGATCCATGAATCCTATTTGATTTCATGATCCTTGACACTAACTCCTATCTATTCTGATATTATGAGATAAAGACTATCTCACAATCTCCCAATGTTTACATTAACTCTAGTCAAGTCTCAAGATTCAGAGATAAAGCAGTCTCTGAATCGCTGAATGATTTTCTTTACCTTGGGTTTACTTTGAGACTTGACGAAAACCACAGATCTCCTCTACCACTTAGACATGGGTCTGCATCTTAGCTTATTACCTCCTGATCGCTGAATGCTTCTTGACTTTTTGACTTTTTCTAGCGATTTAGTGCCAGACACACATCTCTACTTTGATCAACGGTCCCAATCCTTCATTGGAAAACCTGACTCGGCTTTGAACTAACCATGCCTGACCCTGAGGTGGCTTGTGTGGCTTGGCCAACCTGGGAGGATTGCTACAAAAGTGTTGGATTTGGTTGTGATTGTGCGGGAGGTACTGGGACACTTTGTGAGGGTATAGTTGTCTGAGCATGAAACATGGGCCCTTGTGGAAATAAGGGTTGATTAAAGGCCCCCATGGGTGGCATGCAAGTAGTGAATTGTGGATGTTTCTTATGTGATGTAGGTATGATAGATGGAAGGGATGTTGGCATTGAGGTGCTTGCAGTTTGTGTGACTTGTGGTTGCGAGATGATTGGCTGGGTGTTGATGGGTTGATCAAAGATTGATTGCGTGTTGATACGTTGAGAACCAGCCATAAGTTGTGAAAATTGGTAAGCAATGGGTTGTGAAGTTTGGCTCGATTGTGGTTGTGATGGTTGGATAGGTTGTGAAGGTTGGATGGGTTCTGATGTTGGAGGTGAGAAAATATCAGAGGCTGATGAACCCATGATGGAGAATGGCATTAGTCGTGCCATGGTGTGCATTATGGGTTGACTAGTTGTGGGTTTAAGAAAATGAGGTATGAGAGATGTAACTTTGGATGTCCTTTGAAGTGGGTCAACGATTTCTTCTACCATGGGATGGAAAAATTCAGCAGGAATGATTATAAGTCATGGGATTCGTGGTGGTAGAAGTCCAGGTGGTACTTGGATTCCTTCACGCTAAAAGTTGGCTAGGATGGTGTGGTTGTTGTGTCCTATAATGGATCTGACCATGTGTGCATGTCTAGGATGACTCATGAATGCTTCCATGGAACTTATGGTGGGATTCTTATCTGGGTCAGCCCATACATGTTTGCTTGGTGCTTCGCGACGAGGATCAAAAATCACCATGGTATTGTTAGGGATTACTATCAGATTGGATGAGCTGGCAGCAAGATTGGTGTCCATGTCCTTCCTCTTCTTAGATCGAGTTTAGGGTGGAATGAAATGGATATCCTAAAGAGATGCAATATTCTAAGCAAGGCACAAGGTTCTTAGGTGACTAAGGTTGGTGATGTAATGATTCTGGGATTTTGACGTTTTTGGATGATGATGCTAGTACGATGGGGGTTCCCTAAGGACCTAAGAATGACTTGGTGTAACAAAAGGATTATGATTTGATTTCCCTAATGCAAGCTTAAATGGATGCGATTGTGTCAACCTAAGATAGACTTATGGTCTTTGGAGGACGATATTCTTTGTCAATGTAAACCAACCTTTTGATCAAGGTGATGAGGCCACAAAGAAAAGATGGGCTACCCTAAACAATGCTTAGTCAAGGGATTCTAATGATGGTTGTTTAGATAAGATATGGGTACTATGCAACTCAAAAAGATATAACACAAAGTGAGGGATGTGTTTTGGATTTTGATTTCTTTTTGGATGATGCTATGACAAGATTTGGACTAGTGCTAGGGTGATGCTTGGATTAATTGGATTTTGCTAGATTGATTGGGTGATGCATTCCTAAGGATGGAGACTAAAATTATGCTCCTAAGATGCAAGCTAAATGAAATAAGAAGAGGAGTAGATGAGGATGTTGTTATGTGCCAGCTAGTCGTATTTCTCTATGTTAACAAAAGTGCGGTTCAAATGGTACTTAGTCATGAAACTTACAAGCTTGTTATTGTAGATTACTTTGTTGTATTCCTCGCGTGTGTGGATATCTTGCTTGATGGAATCAACGATGTGTTGGTACTTATTTGTTTCATGAGTTGTGGTCTTTTGTTCCCTGTATACTGGAGGTAATTGAGTCTTGACTTTCTTGCGCTTTCCATAATCTGACATGTCCCAAGAACGAATGTTTGTATGGTTGCCCGTGTGGGTTTGAAGTTCTGCAATCGGGAATATTTGAACATGTTCTTGATAAATGTTTGTTTGTTGATGAGGACGTGGTTGTATGTGTTTAATGGAAAGAACAAGTTTCAATCATACATCAAAGGCATTGATTACGCTAAGTATACCTTGATTCAAACATGAACATTCATGTGTCTGAAAACTATCCAACAAGGGACAAAGAAACCTTGAGGGATACAAGCGAGTGTGACAAGTCTGACGGATATGGAATTTGTGTATGTTTCAAGTCACCAATGTTTTGAAAACAATCAAGCACATGCCTACCTAAGGAATTTGTCTTAGTTTGAAAATGCTTGCCCGCAAACATAGGCACACACACGAGAGCTAATCAGAATACGACCATCACCAAGCACACAATGGCTCTAGTCATGATGTCATATTATCCGATTTCAAACGCTTAAGGTGGAAAAAATGTGCGAGTGATCTTGGGGAGGTTACTATCCTCCTTGAACAAACATTATCACCCTTTCAGGGGTGAATCAAGTAGGCTTCTACTTTAACAGTGCTTAGTATGGATCTTCGTTCGGTTATGTCCTTTGTGTCTGCGCAAGCACGATTGAGGCGTATAGCCCCACAAAGCACCTTGGCATAAGCAGTCACATGAACGTGATTGAGACCTCACAACCCTACTTTGTGTTAGGCGTGAGCCAAGTATAAGTTCAAATGATATCCGACTCCCGAGGCTTTGGCCCCAAAGAGTAAATATTTTTAATGTGAGTTGGAGTGGTGTGGCTTACACCTTGTTCTCACATGGGTCATTCCCGGGATATTTTTCTCCTCAACCAGTAGGCCCAACTAAAGGATTAATTTTAAAAACATGGATTGGCAACGAAAGGAGTCTAGATTTCAGATTTTCCCACAAGGAGAAAAGAGCATACTCTCCTATCCAATGTTCTTTTCTCCCAAACACATCTAGCAGATTTGTTCGTTCCCAAGGTTACTTTCTAAGAGAAATATAAAATGAGTCTAAGTTTTTGATTGTCTCATAAAATATAAGAGCATACTCCCCTATCACTTAATAAAACACTACAAGTGAGCCCTTCTTAAGATGCCTAAGAAAAATTTAAGGAAAACACAATGTTTGTTTGTATCCTCTAGGCAACCTGCAAGACACAAAGTGAGTAGTCTTCTATTTTTCAAAGTCTTTGAGAAACATCCTAAAAGTATAGCTATTAGTATTTTGAGATTTTCCAAATCTTTGACAAGCGATAAAAGGTGATCTGCACAAAGAATTCACAAAAAAAAATGATTTCATTAGCATAAGATATGAACTTTTGAAATTAAAAATGAAAGAGTAACTTTGAACATGTGCACCAAATTTTTGAAGTGTAATATAAATTAATAGCTTACACATGAAAAGGTCTCTGAGTCATCTTTCCAACGCTTTTTGAATTGTCAAAATCAGAGCTCATATGTGAAAGTTATAGATGTTTTCGTGACAGTGTCTCTATTTGCAGGCAGAGCTGCCCGTGTACAAGCAGAGATGCATGTCTGTCAGAGTCACCTCTGTAGAAGAGGAGATGCATGTCCATGAACTGAACGTGTTTTTGAGAAGAATGATGGAAATTTTGATAACTTTTAGGGACATGGGTCCCACTAGACATGCCATAATGTGTATGAGGAATTCTTCAAAATCTGTTGGCATCAAGCGTAAACATGCAAACATTAGTGGGTTAGCACACGAAGATATCAAAACATGTAATAACTTGAAAATGACAAGAAATCCTACATAACATCGGATTAAGCATAAAACAAGTTTTTGCACCCTATTTAGACTTTTGATTTGCTTATAAAAGGAAATGTGGATGTGCTCTCTCTGAAAAACACAAATAGGAAATCCCCAAATGATAATGCTTGTTTGATTATGGATAAAAAAATAGAATGCAAAGCTAATGGATAGTGAAATAGCTCAATAACTAGCATGAAGAAGCTAGTCTCAAGCTTTCCATAATGATGAAATGGAAATGCAATGCTAAACTAAGATATTATGCAAGATGCAAACAAGATTCATTTACCAAGTTACCTAGCATATGCTATCTAAATGGATTAACAAAATAACTAAGAACATGAAAGAAAACTATGCGATTCTAGAACTAAAATAACATGATAACAATGCATAAAATGAGAGATGAAATGCAAGAGGAGAAGGCATCTATTTATAGATTTTTGGAGGGAAGAGAAGGGCTTGGATGAGGTGGCACCTATGTGGCATCCACATAGGAGCCACATAAGGGACACATGGGTTTGGAAAAGAGGTCAACTTTAGCATTAAATGCTTTGTGAGGCTCAAGATTTGCTAGTAGGGTACAAAGGTGTAATAATGTGGTTGGGGGTTAAGGACATTTAAGCCTGACAAGTGGAGAGGTAGTTGGGAGTTAAGAGGAAGTGACATGAGCTTGACTTGAGGATTGGCTTAGGATTCTTAATCTATGGATTATGATTGTGCAAATGCTAAGAGGTAATTTAGTCTTGGATTAGAGGGTAAGTGGGAGAATTAGGAGGATGTGATGGGAGGAGAGAGAATGAGTGGAGGGATAAATTAAGTAAGTAATGATATTTACTTAATTAAGAGAGGTTAGTATGTGTGAAGGGGTTGGGTTGAGTTAGAACTATGGGTTAGGTAGTTGAGATAGGTTAAGTTAGGGGTTAAAGTTAGGAGCCATGTGCTCAAATTGATTAAATAGGTTTTATTTAATCAAAAGAGAAAATTGGGAATTAATTTAAATGGACAAATTACATTCATTTAAATTAATATAAGAAAATGGGAGATTTAATTAATTAGCTGGCTATGGGTTGCCATTAGATAATTAATTTAGAATATGTTTAATTAATTAACAAGTGGGATGACATAAATTAATTAAATATTTAATATTTGATCAATAATGTCCTAGGAGGGAACTAAATTAGATTATGAATCTGTGTAATCAGATTTAGGTGTCAACATATAGATTATCCATATTTTAAAATATTAAAACAATACTATCATATTTTGTGCAGGTCAAAACTAGGCAGTCCCACCTCCATATCCATTGAGGACTTAAATGCACGAAAAGCAGGCAACACTTTTGAAGGAGATGTCCTTGTTGTATACACAATAATATTGGACAGGGAAAGCAAAACACGTGAAGTGTTGTGCAGACTTGACAGATTCTAGACCGTAAATGACAATAACATTAAATGTCACAGGGAATCTTGTACAAGAGTATAAAGACAAAATAGTCCCAGGAATAACTATTTCAATATCAAGATTTCAAATTGCCCCAAAAATAGATTACGACCGTGGAGACTGTGATTGCATCCTAATATTAAAAGATTCAAGCACAATTCAAGCAATACTGTGACTTTGTCATGAATACAAATTCATACCAAGCACCACAATCAAACAACTACTCATGAGCACAAGTAACTATGCTATTGGCACAATAGGCGCACTAGTGGTTGCAAGAAGACAAACAAGCTCCCAATATAAAGTTGACATAAAATATGGAAACACCGATGTAGACAAAGCACAGGTAACAACGTTCTACAGGTAATCAAGTTTGCAGAAGCCTAATGGAAAATGTTAGAAGTATTCTTTTGGATGATTCTACATCCTTGGACCACTTTCAGGAATTCAAAGAGATTCTCAATTGAGACTTTTCGGGTCAGAGAATTAAAGTCCTCACTCCCAAAGAAAATATTATATGAACTGCTCCATCGATTGGATGACACAAAGGCAACTTCAATGGATCAGCCAAAGGGCAATCCAGGTAAGGCAGGGGTAGGAGGATCAATAAGACATTGGGCTGGTAATTGTCTAGGAGTTGTTGCTACTCCTTTGGGAATCCAAAATAATCATGTTGTTGAAGCCAAGGCTGCCCTTCAAGTGGTGATGCTGGCAAAAGAGCTGGGAAGCATGAAGCTGTGGCTGGAGGGAGATTCTCTAAACATTATAAATTGCATAAAAGGAAAGAATGCGACCTCTTGGACTATAACACATATAATAGATAAGATTAAAAGTATTTTAGGAACTTTCCAATAAGTTCATATTTCCCATGTTTATCGTGAGGGCAATAAGATTGTAGATGTGCTTGCTAATGTGGGGGCCCATAATGAAGTAATCATTAAATGGAAAGAGGAAGCAAAGCGTTAAAGAGAGATAGTAAGTCTAATAAAGTTTGATAGACTTAATCACAAGGAAGGGGTCATTAATAAAAAAAAGTAATAATGAAGAGGTCGATTAAGTTTTCGAGGAGAGAGATTTGTAAGTTGGGGTGTGCGAAAATAATGACAGAGATTATTGCATACATATTGTGGGTTATTTTAAGTTTGATTAAACAATGGAGCCAGAAGAATATTGTTACTTTGTTTGGTGGTATCCAGAGTAATCAGGAAATTGTAGAAGAAATGGGAGGTGGTTTGAGGAGGGAGGAGCCGTTGGACTATGAAAAATGGAAAAAGAAGAGTGATTAGCGAAAGCTGAAGTGAGGAGAGATATCTCCTTGCTTGGAAAGACTACATGGTTTCGACAAAGAGATAATGATAGGGTTAATCTGATGGGTAAGTCCTTTCCTCTCACATTGAATCTTATATCTGAGATAACGGGCATGCCTTTGGAAGTATGAATTTTTATAGGAATAATAAATGCATGGGTACTCAAGCTTTTAAGCTTTTTCCTAAAAATGCTGAAGAAGAAGCAATGCTGGTTAAAGGTTCTGGAGATTATGTGGAAATGGATAGGAATAAACTTATTTGGGCTAAGATTCTGGAAGTTTTAATAGAGTATTTTACTCTTGATGGGTACTACACAATGGTGTACAACTTTCACTTTGTTCTTGTTAATCACTTTAGGTATCAAAAGAAAGTCTCTTTCCCCTATTATCTGCTTAGTTCTTTGAATAATATCACAACAGAGAACAGGAAGAAGCCTAGTTACCCAGTGTTGCATGAAGGGTTAATAATTCTTATTGTAGACTATGCCAGGGACAAAATCCCCAAACCCATTCCCAAAAAGGTTAATAGGAAGAAGAAGAAAACTAAAGTGGAGGAGACAGGGACTGTTAACAAGCTGTGTGATGATAACATTGAGGATGACCCCATGGAAGAGGTAGAGGTTCAAAATAAAAAAGATAAGGGCTCTACCTCTAAGATGGCTGATAATGTGGAGAGTAATAAACATGTTGCGGAAGAAGTTGGTGAGGAGAAAGAAGAACGGGAGGTGGAAAAAGAAGAAGAAGAGGAAGAGGAAATGAACAGGTAGCCTAAAATCTCTAGGGATGGGAAAAGAGAAGAGAAAAGACAAAGAAAAGGTAAGGAGAAGGAGGAGCCGGTAGGTTTGAAAGATGAGGACTATGTTTTGAAGGAGGCTAGGAGCAGGGCAGGGTACAGATCCAATTTGGAGAAATGGCTCTGTCAAGAAATGAAAGAGATAGGTCACAACTTGAAGGCCATAAAAGAAGCAATGGAGGCTCTAAAAGAAAGACTGGAAAAGATGGACAATGATTGTGCTAAAGAGGTTTTGAAAAAGGTAAATAAAAACAACACAGACGAGGACTTGAATTCTAGAATTTCTGCTATTTTGGATGAAAAGTTGAAGGACATAAATGACAAAGTTAATCACAATGGTCAACTCATCCAAGAAATCCTGAAGCATAGAAATGAGGGTCTCAAAGTTTCTGTGATGAATTTAAAAGCTTTGTATGCCTATCTGGAGGGTAGTTTGCTGGAAAAAAACCACTATCATAGTGGAGGAGGATGCTAGGGGTAAAGGTCAATCTTTGGGGCCGGGAACTAGAACCAGAAGCAATCTAAAGAGGAAATTTTTTGAAATGCCTAAAGATCTTACAAGCTTGAAAGATCCTATCCAGAAAATGGAGGAAATGTAGGAAGAGGCTGGAAAGGCTATTGAAGAAAAGAAGTAGTTCTTGCTAGTTTTTTGCTGGTAGTTTGTTGGTTGTTATGTTGTAGGTTGTTTTAGGTTTTTTGATGTAGCTTGCTTTTTTTTGGTCTACTGGGTCGGGGTCTTTCTTTTTTCTATTTAGTAGGCGTTTTATGTTTGTAAGGGATTTATAGTATATCTTTTGTCCTTTTTTTGTAAATAGTTTCGGGGTCCATTCAAGACCTGTATTTACCTTTATCAAAAACAACATCCTACAATGCTCACTCCTTATGTACTTGACGTGTAATGAATACATTATTCTTCTACATTTAGTTTTGAATAGCCAAAAACTATCTTTGTTGTCAATGGCTAACTCCAAATTCATTCTGCATTTCAAGAACAATCCATAGCATTAGCAGACGGGCTACACAGGGGAGAAATACCTACAATATTGTTTAGGAATATTGTACGAAGGAATGACATGGAAAACACATTCCGCACAAGCATTGATACATTCATTTGCACATTGAAAGATAGGAGAATAATGGAAATGTTAAATGAATTACTGCAAACAACAGTTGAGGTAGCCAAATCTAGATTATTTAGCACTCCAATTGGTAATCAATGCTAAGATAAACAACATTGATATTGAAACATATGTTACAGGTTGACGACATTCTCAAATCCATTTCATGCATTTTGTATAAGTGCAACTACAAATTTGAAAACTATGGAATGATAGAAGACCAAACAACTCACTGCAACAGATGCAATCAAGAAGTCACATATGTCTACTCACTTCACTTGAAGACTGTGCTCACAGCTGAGAACAAACAAACAACTTGCTCAATTGGCAAGTCCATTACTGAACAACTGCTACCAAGCCTAAAAGATACTACATTTGAAGACTACACCCGTGAAAAAGCAAGGTTTATCTTTAGCCTTCATGATTTCTCTATTAAAGGCTGATTCACGCTCAACTATAACAATGCCATCACACATGCCACCACAATTGAACATTGAAAAATGGCTCCCGCCAAAAGGTAAACATAAAAAATTGCAAATATTTTTCTCATTCATAAATTTCTATTCAATATCTCCTTCAACACATTTACTATTCACTAATAACATGCATGATACCGAATTTGCAGGTTCTCAAAAACACAAAATAACAATAATCATGGATATCTGTCATTATGAAAACTATTACTTGCTATGTTACATCAAGTTACAAGTTATGTTGGTTGTACGAGAGAGAGAGAGTGTCAATCAAATAACAAGTGGACATGCATATTTTACATCCATTATATAAAATCCAAATTGACTCACTATGTCAACAATACTATGTACTACATGATACTCTATATTTATTGGCTCCTGCTATAGTGTTTTGTCAAGTCAATATTAGGATTGTATATATAATTATATAGTCAGAAAATGGAATCACTTCCATTGTAGAATTGTTTAGCCCTTTGAGTAAGTGGTGTGGGGTCATATCAAGCACCTAGAATGGGTTCCTGACCTTGACATGGCTTCCCCCCTGTTTTGTCCTTCTTTCCACTCCTGTTTAGCTTGATTTCTGCATTCTGAACTGTAGACTGGAGATCCTGGGCTTCAAGGTCAGGGTCAACCTTCTAGGTCAGGGTCGACCTCGACCTTGACCCAGGGTTCAAATCCTGAGGTCTTGCAGTTTTGGATGTCAGTCTTTGCAAAAAGTACTTTCCCGCTTCCGGGTCGGCTGTTTCAGGTTCTGAAGCATTGATTCCTAAATTATATTTAATATAGGTCCTCTCCCAGGGGTAAAGGATTTAATGGAAATTTAATTCTCCTATGTCTTCCTCCTTAGAAGATTGTGCCCTAATTTCATATAAAAGGGAGCCTTCTCCTCTCATTTTCTCTAACGATCATCAAGCGAACAAAGTCTTCTAGTCAAGCATTCTCAAACTATCTTCAAGAGCATTACAAGCAAGCTAAGAAGCAAGATTTCAAGTAAGCATTCATTTCAAGCATCCATTTTCATGAAGGAGATCCATTGGAGGCCATTAAAGGATTCAAGCTACATAGTGCCCTTTTGGTGATCTCTCCATCCAGCTTCTTCCAAGCCTATTCAAAATTCAAGAACCCATTCAAGACTTGGTGTTGGAGGTCTACAAGCAAGAGATTGAAGACATCCTACCTTTCTACATTCTAAATTTTGAAGCATACTTTTGGATCCAAGGATTCAAATCCGCCACAAGGACTTTTACAAGCAAGGTGAATTTAAGCATTTACTTTGTCCATTTCTGCAATTTCAATTACATATATATTTAAGGTTAATTCCAAAACTGGGGTTTGACCAAGGCAAACCCCTCCCCCATAACAAACAAACCTCTTTTTCTTGTAGGTACAGGTTCAGGACTGCAGATTTGAGACCAGATCTGGATACCCTTTTCGACTTTCTTTCGGACGGCGCGAACAGATTTTCTGTCGGACCTGTGCAGGTCAGGGTCGACATTATTGGATCAGGGTTGACATTTGTGAGTCAAGGTTGAACTTTTTCATAAGAAGACATCATAACGGAAAAATATTTTTGGGTTTTGTTCGTCTCTGCATTTTGGTTCGGGATCAACTATCAGTTTTTCCAGAAACAGTCTACAGACCTCAAAAAATAAAATTCTTTGATCTGCAATATTTTAAGGTTAGTGCATTTCTCCCATCTCTTCAATTACTATCATATATCATTTCTATACATATAATTAACAAAATTTAAGATTCCTTCTTGTTATTCTCCTTTCCAAATAGTTGATTCATTTGTGCATTAGCCCTTCTTTTGGGTTGATCAACTTGGATCTTCCATTTGTGCATTTGGGAATAAAAGAGGAATATCTTATCTTCTCCCTAATCACAATTGCAATACACAATCAATTAAATTCAAGTAAGCATGAAGTAGGGTTAGGGGATTCAACTCACTTTAATCAAATCAAACAATAATTAACCATCAAACCCCCTTACACCCCATTTCATCCATTACATTTTGGTGAACCCGCGTTAGACAACTCTTTCTTTTTGGGTGTTAGATTTACATTGTTTATGCTAGATCTTGCATTTTCTTTCAAATTGCATTTAAATTTCATTGATAAAAATTTTGTGTTAGTTCATTTGCATTGTATTGGTGTATGAGCTTTACCACATCTAGTCCTACTTATAGTATCCTGGTTAGAAGAAGTCATAGACTTATGGGTTCCTTTGATCCTGAGTCTTCCTCT
>MU226340.1:114576-127980 GCA_018584345.1 Thuja plicata | reverse complement strand
GGGTTGACCTTTTAGGTCTATGTCGACCTCGACCCTGACCTAGGTCAAGGTCGACCTCGACCTTGACCTAGGGTTCAGATCCCGGGGTCTTGCAGTTTTGGATGTCGGTCTTTGCAAAAAGTACTTTCCCGCTTCTGGGTCAGCTATTTCGGGTTCCGAAGCGTTGATTCCTAAATTATATTTAATATAGGTCCTCTCCTAGGGGTCAAGGCTTTAATGAAAATTTAATTCTCCTATGTCGGCCTCCTTAGAAGATTGTGCCCTAATTTCATATAAAAGGGAGCCTTCTCCTCTCATTTTCTCTAAAGATCATCAAGCGAACGAAGTCTTCTAATCAAGCATTCTCAAACTATCTTCAAGAGCATTACAAGCAAGCTAAGAAGCAAGATTTCAAGAAAGCATTCATTTCAAGCATCCATTTTCATGAAGGAGATCCATTGGAGGCCATTAAAGGATTCAAGCTACATAGTGCCCTTTTGGTGATCTCTCCATCCACCTTCTTCCAAGCCTATTCAAAATTCAAGAACCCATTCAAGACTTGGTGTTGGAGGTCTACAAGCAAGAGATTGAAGACATCCTACCTTTCTACATTCCACATTTTGAAGCATACTTGTGGATCCAAGGATTCAAATCCGCCAAAAGGACTTTTACAAGCAAGGTGAATTTAAGCATTTACTTTGTCCATTTCTGCAATTTCAATTATATATATATATATTTAAGGTTAATTCCAAAACCGGGGTTTGACCAAGGCAAACCCCTCCCCCACAACAAACAAACCTCTTTTTCTTGCAGGTACAGGTTCAGGACTGCAGATTTGAGACTAGATCTGGATACCCTTTTCAGTTTTCTTTCGGATGACGCGAATAGATTTTCTGTCGGACCTGTGCAGGTCAGGGTCGACATTATTGGATCAGGGTTGACATTTGTGGGTCAAGATCGACCTTTTTCATAAGACGACATCGGAACAAAAAAAGATTTCTGGGTTTTGTTCATCTCTGCGTTTCGGTTTGGGATCAACTATTAGTTTTTCCAGAAACAGTCTACAGACCTCAGAAAACAACATTCTTTGATCTGCAATATTTCAAGGTTAGTGCATTTCTCGTATCTCTTCAATTACTATCATATATCATTTTTATACATATAATTAATAGAATTTAAGATTCCTTCTTGTTATTCTCCTTTCTAAATAGTTGATTTATTTGTGCATTAGCCCTTCTTTTGGGTTGATCAACTTGGATCTTCCATTTGTGCATTTGGGAATAAAAGAGGAATATCTTATCTTCTCCCTAATCACAATTGCAATACACAATCAATTAAATTTAAGTAAGCATGAAGTAGGGTTAGGGGATTCAACACACTTTAATAAAATCAAACAACAATTAACCATCAAACCCCCTTACACCCCATTTCATCCATTACAATAACATATTTTTGTACATGCTTCCTTGACATCTAATCTTATTGAAAGACAATATGTTATTCATGTCATGTTCTAACATATGCGAATCTTGAATGTATTTGTGTCCACAACTAAAACTTCAATTGCTACAATTTCTTGCTCATTAGCTTTCAACAAATTACATTTAACTTTGGCAGGAACTTTGACGCTTTGCATCCTTGTTTTACAACATGCTTTCATTGGCTTATTGGATTAATTCTATCTATTTCTCTTGAACATGTGCTTGCTTCTTCAATTTTTCCCCCTGTACTTCATTATCATAACCTCTGCTATTCATTTATTTGTATGGGAAGATATATTATTTTTGCAGATTATAGACTCTATGAATTATTTTTTGATTTTATAATGAGTTTGAACTACTTTATGTTAATTGCAATAATGAAGATACAAATTTTCGAAAAAGAGTTTTATTTTAGACTTGATGGTTGGGTTATTTTTGTTTATAATAGAGTTTAAATTAAACTAACCATGATATGGAGATGAATTTCTATTTTCAATATATGACTTCTGATTTTTATTTATTTATTTTGAACTTCTTAATTCTTAAGATCATATTTACTTTTTTTTGTATGTGAAAACCTATTCTGGATTCCACAAGTTGTCTTTATGTTAACATATTATCTTGCAAAGATTATAGATTCAACATGTTGTATTTTATTTTTCTAGTAAGTTTATTATTTGATTGGGGAGGCTATGTTAGGCTTTGGATTGGCAAGATCTCTACCTCATGTCAATTCATAAAGCAATTTCATCTCAGGCACATGGTTGTTATGGAAACTCAAGAATAAAAAATCTCATGTATGAGTGTTTTCTTGAATTAAAAGTTAGTTTATATTAAGTTAAAATTCAATGAAGTTCTTGAAAATAATAAAGGTATTGCATATTGAAGGTCAACTCTTTAAATTTGGATATTTGGCCCATTTTTCACAAACTCTGTGTGCTTATAAATCAAGAAATATTTTGAAATTTTTAGGCCAACTAAATAGAAGAAAATCAACTACACATAGACAAAAGTTATAATGAAAACATCACTATGCACGAAAATAATTGCAAGGAGAATGGTTAATGAAAATGAAATCTAAGATATATAAACATCCACCAATTTAAATTTATCAACAAATTTAAAGGAGGGGCAAATTTAATATATCTATTTTATTAAATTACAAATTTTATTTATATAAATATTTCTCTATTTAATTTTTTGTTAAAACTAATCTGTTGTTTGTCTAGAATTTTAAACTTTGTTATTTTTTTCCATATATTGCTAAAACTCTATCATATATATGTTTTATCCTTTAAACATTTCTCTAAACTAATATAAATTATTTTATTATTATTATTAAATCATAAAACTAATCCTAATCACTCAAACAAAAGGAGGAATTTTGACGCGTCCTTGTTTTTTTACTTTTTATCTCACGCAAATAAGTAAATAAAATTAATTATAAGGAGGCGGCGCTGAGCTGTGAAACATTTTCTTTCTAGGGTTCGTGGTTTGTTAAAGGAACCAGTTCCTCATCTACGACTGGATATCAGTTAATCATTTTGTAGCTTTGTTCGAGAAAACCGTTTACTGTTCATAAAAAATCCATTATTTCCAGAAAATAATTTTGGTAAGTTAATGGAAGGTGGTGGTGGTGCGAGATGGAAAGGCAGAGATGCAGCGGGGATTGCTGTTGGAGATCCAATGTCGAACATAATTAGACAGCTTCAATTCTGTTTTCAGCAATCTCAGATTTATGGGCTTTTAACTGGATCAGCCGTGCTTCTAGAAGCAGATTCCGAGCAAATGAAGTTGCTAAACAGAGCTTGCTTTGGGCGCCCCATAATTACAGCCGATTTTGCATCTTCATCTTCATTAAAAGGCAAGTTTAAAGAACTGAGAAACAATTTTCTCTTTTTTCCTTTTCTTTAAGGGCATGCGCATGGCAGTCACTTGATAAAAAACGTTCAAAACCTGTGCAATTCTGACATTGTAAAAGTATTTCTATATATTTGAGATTTACTTAGAATATCCTCTCATTCTTTCAAACCTATGAGTTTATGTGAGATGCTTGACCATTAGGAGAGGACTCAATTAAAGGCCTTTAGGCTGAGGTTGAGGGAGAGATCGGCTTTAGGGTATTAATGCACTTGGCCAAGTCCATCCACCCCAACAAAGGTTTAATTAATTTGTTTTGAACGATTCAAATGGTCTTAATATTTTTGATTCCACCAGCATATAACAATGAGACTGGTTTTTATTTGAGGAAAAATTCTGTGGGTCAAATACAAAAGATATACGCTCTCCTCGGCTTGTAACTGGGTGTTCTCTATATGATGCCTAAATCAATGATTAGATCACAGCCGGGCAGATGATAAGTTTGATAAGGCCAACAGAGATATCATAGTTTTATCGAATGTTTCAGAAAAATATAATTTAGTATGAGGCCTTTCTAAGTTTCTCTAGATCAAAATACTGAAGATATGTAAAATTCAACAAACAGTGGTAAGTTGTTGGGGAGTCATGCCAAATTTAATATTTCATTACAAAATTTCTAGTATTAGGAAAAGGTACAGTTTATTTCAATTTCCCATGATAATTTTGTATTCTATTTTAATCATTGTTTCTCCATTCTGGTAGCAAATTTTCTTCTGAAATATAGTTTGAACATGTAAGGTGGTTTTGTATGTTTTGATATTAACTATGCATTTTAGATTATAATTATTGTTTCAACTTTTTAATTTTCAGTTTGCATTGAATCCTACAAAAGGTTCTTCTATTTCGTTTAGAAAACATGCATGTTTATGTGTGCTGAATATGGTTGGACATCCTATAAAGTTAATGTCGGTCAGAAGTTTTTTACTGACTGATTCTATTCTTCAAAATTATCAGATGAAGCAGTATTCTGCAGCTTGACAACAAAAAATATGTGAAATTACCAGTAACTGTTGTGAAATTTACCAGGAAGAAGAGCTAATCTTGCTGGGGAGCAGCAAATTGGTAGTTTACAGTGGTTTCAGTTGGGTTTAGAAGAAGCTTTTTATCTCAGCCACTCACTCGACTGTCTTAAAATTTGTCGATCTTCTTTGGAAGTATGTCAATCTATCTACATTGTTTTTTTCCCTCATTGATTTTTTTCCCCAAATGCACAAAATATCAATCACATTTTTTGATGTTTGTTTTTCTTTATGAAATTTATGTACTACGTTTTTGAAGTGAAACTGGATATGTGAATAAGTTCTTGCAAGGTGTAGCTATATTTATTTACAAGTTAGTGTTACCGATGTATGCTTGAGATGGACAGGTGTTCCAAGTTGTCATTGCATAAGTACATCAATGATTTGTGTTTGCTTGATAAAAAAATTAAAAATATATTTTATGTTCAGATAAAACTGTTAGTCAATTTCAATATTGTACACATGGTCCAGATGCTCTATGTATATTTTTTTTCTTGATTGAACTATTTGTGTTGAAGGAATAAGCAGTAAACAAACTGTACAGTAGCAAAAGGGGAGCAAGGGGGATCGTTCCTCTTTCCCTATTGTACAATCGGGAGGAAGATGACCCACTAGGCTCAAGAGGACTTAAGAGCTAAATGAGTGCAATGATCCTTCACTGTGGAATCGTGGATGATTAGATGAGTTGATTTAGAGAAATATGATTGGATGATGCAAGATAGAAGACAAAATAGGCAAAAATGACAAGTCACAAAGTACATAGTCTGACAGAAAACAAACAACCACGCACATGTACTAAAAACAACAACCAGATAGCACTATTGACCCATGATTTCAGTTTGAGGCTGATTTGCAGGGAAGAGGTCGCCCAGGGTGTCCTATTACTAGGAAGAGGGTGAGCAAGGTGTCTGGTTCCCAACACTTTTGACTGAAACTGAACTCAGTTGCAGACTGTCTGTCAGATCCAGTACATTCCAGATCTGAAACGATGCATTCACCACCTGTTCCTGCACACATAAAAACGAGAAAAAAGGTTGTGTAGAGGGGTGTGCCTCAGTCGAACCCAAGTTTGGAATCAACGTTGAATTGAAATAAAGTAAATGAAAGTGTGCTGTCATATAGCAGAGGCCAGATCTGAAAAATGAAGTATATCACACCTTCGCAAGGCAAGTGCCAAAATGAAGGAGAATATTATGAGAACTTCACATAATGTACCCCAAGTTGGCCACTTGGGCATGCCTATCTAGCTTGGGCCTCTACAAAACTTAAAGGTAGCTGAGAGGTTTTCCTAGGACCTCAAGGAGGATGTTCATGGGCATGTTTGAGAGTGCATTACTTGCTAACAAAATAAATAGAGCATATTTTCCCAATAGGTTTTGTAGAACCCTTGCTCATTCCCATCCAAATCATAGGTCTTCCTAAAGCGAATGGTATGGACTGCATTTTTGTTGTATTGGATTGGTTAACCAAGTATCTTTGTTTCCTTGTTTCTTTGCCATCCCTACAAAGTTCAAAGCAGTTACGTGGCTTGCCCAAAACCATTTTTTTTGATAAGGACATCATATTCCTCAAGAAGCTCACTCCTAGTACTCTATCACCTGTAGACAAATTGATAGAGAAAATAGTTGATAAGCAGGATGAAAGGTACTTACTACTTAAGGAACATATGACATTCTCATAGACAACATGGGTTAGGAGGTTGCACCTTGCAGAGCATTGTTATAATACCACTAATGACATGTCCATTGGCATGACACATTCATGGCATTGCATGGATATGGTGCACCTACCTTCACTAACTTTGTGTTCATTGGCAGTAGTGTACTAGTAGCTAGCAACTTTGTGGACCATTGCAACGACATTTTAAGGTCACTTAGAGGCCATTTGTATTTGAGATAAAATCAATAGAAATTTTATATAGATTGGATCCTTATTGAGAGATTATTTGAGGTTTGGGGATGCGATTTATCTATGCTTGCAACTTTTTAGGTAGACTGCTATGAAATGATGGGCTAAAAAGCTCAAACATTGCTTCTATAGACCATACAAAGTATTGACTAGAGTTGGTGAGGTGGCCCATCAGTTAGACTGACTAGCAAGCAATTGAATAAATAATGTTTTCTATGTATCTTCCTATAAAAATGCACTTGCACAAAATCTACCGTTAACTAATCTGCCACCTGTTAGATGTCTTACTGTGCATATATTATTCTACGCAATAAAACAATAATGTATCAGTGCAAGATTACATATCGCCAATAACATGAAAAAGCACTCAGAAGGATAACACGATAAATTTAGACAACATATGGTAGAAAGATATGCTTTATTCCCATGCAATGTCATCACAACCAGAATCCATTCTCAGTGCCAACAAGCTACATATAAAGTGGCCGACGGTTGGTTGAGTGAATCAACTGTCGCCAACCTCCTACAACTACCCGAGAACCAATTGCCATTACATTGCCGATATAACACATAACATAATTATTATTAACAAAATACGGCTAACACCACCTCTAGATGACGAGGGGAAGATGCCATTATTGACACAAGAGAGAGGAGACTAAGAAAAAAACCATCACAAAGTACTTGGTTCATTGTAGGAGCCCACCCATAGAGGATGCTACTTGGGAGGGCTTAGAGTTACTTGAACATTCAACGTTGCATTGCTTGTGGGAAAGCAATCTGTGGAAAGGGAATGAGACCATCACAAAGTACTTGGTCCATTAGAGGAGCCCCTACCCATAGAGGAGGCTGCTTGGGAGGAGCTAGAAATATTTGAACATTCGGTATTGCATTGCTCGTGGGCAAGTAATTTGGGCAAGGGTAGACTTGTAATGTTCTCTTTTCACTGAGTCAACATGTGTGGGGCCTACAAGCCTTGTCAATGCTTCTGAACGGGTGAGGAGTGATTATAAGAGGAGCATATATTGGTGAGGATTGATTCTTTCTTTTGTCACCTGTATTTTTATGAGTTTTTGGACCATTTCCTATATTTTGACATTCTCTAAATTTTTTGATGTTGCTTTGAATGTTAGCATTCTTATGGTGGATTTACCTTAAGGGGACCTCTCAATTGTTGACATTGTCCATGCACTTGTATATATTGTAAAAAAGTCCATTGTAATAATTTCTTAGGGGATTTTGAAGCTCTATAAGAACAAGACCAGGTAATGCAACTTTTTGTTAGACTTGAGTATGAGTTTGTTATTCATAATGCTTTATCTTAGGTTTTTTTGGCTAGTGGTTTTCAAGTTATGTTTGATTTATTAATGAAAGGTAAAGGTGTATTAGTTACTTGGGCAATTTAGTGGTTACTCTAGTGCCATGGTTTGTGGTACTTGATTAGTATGTAGTATTAGTCTCATATCAAATGGAAAATAATCTTCTATTATTTTACACTAAGTCTATGCACCTTGGGTTTGGAGCATTCCAACGAATACATAGAGGGAAGCCAACATTGAGGAATTCATTCTATGCTCATTTTACATATTTTTAGACCTGTAGTTGGTGGCTACAATAGGCAGAGATCACCTATCGACTGAGGGACAGAAATTGGATGGAGAAATTAGAGGATGGAAATCTTTTGGTTTCTTGTGGGCATTCTCACCTAGAGATTGCATCAACCAGAAGTATTGTCTATTTTCTTGGCAAATTGATTTGTGGGGTGGCTGAAACAGTATCATATGGCAGTACCAGTTCTGATTTAGGGAAAGGTCTACTGCCAGGTGTTTGATTTCTAATTAGTTCCACACTATTATTATTCTGTTTATGTATTCTGGTAGATAGTCTTATTATTCTTTAATTGATACATTCCAGCAGATTTTATCAATAAAATACAGATCCAGCTTTATTATTAGGGTTTACATTGACTATGCAGTGCATTGATCTTTTCTTGGCATTACTCTGATTTTAATTTAGATTTTGGAAAAAAAAGGGTAGAGAGCTTCGCATGGTTGAGGGTCAATTCAAGCAAACTTATCTTCTATAAAAGTGGCTACATGTACAATTAAAAGCAATTCTTCATCATAGATCTCATTTTGTTCATTCAGTGTAGAATAATTTTAATATGCATAAAAGCCTGATTGAAGCACTTGACAATAACATCTTTTCGCATGTTCTAATTGAGAGAAATTTGTGAAGCTGTTGCATAATATCATTTCAGCTTTACGTACCTACAATGTTCTGAGTCATGTTGAGATCATTAACTGAACATCATCATGCAATTGAAAATAACAAATATACAATACAAATAATGCTCATAGAGCAGAGCAAAATAGAGAAAAGGATGTAATAATCCTGTTGTTAATTCAACACTTTCTCATTGCTTTGGTAGCCTCTATTTTTATCATATGGTCCCTCTGAGATCTTGGAACCTCAAGTGTAAAATCTCTTCAAACATCTCTCTCAGTTGCTTCTTCCTGTTTCATAGTTTGCCCATGCAACGATAAACCTTTGCTTGTGATAATGAAGATCAATTTTAGCTTAAGAGATTTCAGTCTCTTTTGAACAGTGGAATGGATAAATATATACATATATACATAGAAGTGATGTAGACTGCTTTAGAAGTTCAGATATTTACTGTTTACTTAATGGACGTAAGATTGATGGTTATTGTCTAGGATTATGTGAGCTTTGCTTCTCTGGATTTGTTCATAATAATAACTGCTTGGGTTACCAACCCTGCATTGAAAACAAAAAACATTCATTGAAGTCCATGGAGTTAATTATTCATGAAGTTGATTTCAGTATGTTCCATACTGTCATGTTTCTTTCATATTCTCTGATTTCTGATATCTGATTTCGGTGCCATAAATCTTCCAATTTGCTTTGTATTAGCGTGCCATTAATGTACTTCTGCTAAAAAATCATCCAATTTTATGCTACACCAGACCTGATTTTGTTTGCATTGAAAGATGTCCAATATGAAATGTATACAATGAAAAATTGTTACTTATATCCTGAATATTATGTTATAGGAGACTAATTAAATACTTCTTTTCTGTGTTTAGGCTGTTAGATCCAAAATTCACTGTATAGTATTTGATAGTGAGTCATGTTTGCCCTACTTTAATTTTGGTATGAATATGAACTATAGTTATCCATGAAAAGATACATTACTATTATGATGATAGTAATGCAAATATGTTTTTAGTAATTATAGATGCTTGATTGTGGTGCTTCATTGTTTCATATTGAACAATGCATTATTTTCATGCTCCAAATCTACAACTTTTTAGCATTTCTTTAGTAGCAAGTTAATATACAGTACAGTTGATCTGGTCCATGGAATTTAGCAGGGTCGCCAGACTTTGAGTCATGATGAATCATGGAGGTATATGAAAGAAAGGGAAAATACATTTGTGCAACATTACAAAGCATATTCTCATCTTCGAGCAAAGAATTGGGTTGTACGATCAGGTTTACAATATGGTGCTGATTTTGTTGCTTATCGTCACCATCCCGCCCTTGTTCACTCTGAGTAAAGTTCCTTATGCTTATTCATAGAATGCTTTGTTATATTCTTCTATAGCTATTTCATTACCATTGCTTGTAGTCTACGCAAATGTTTGAAACTCAATGCAATTCTTCAATTTTCAGAGATTTTTATTACAATTATTAATTTATTATTTTTTTGATTAATGAATTGAGAGTTTAGGGCTGTCTCGCATTGTAATAAAATATATTAAAAACTAGAAAGTTTATTGAGGGAAAGCGACCCTTTGTAGAGAAGAGGTTGCAGATAAATTAGCCATTGATGCAGATTCCAGTCAAACAGAAGAAACTACAGTACCTGAGGGAACCACCCATAGACCTAAAATCCAACCAAAGCTGAAGAAAATAACAAAACTGAAGATTGCTTACTCCTTCTTGTTGGAAATATTGTTGTAATTGATATCAATGGAGGAGCATAATCGCTGTCAAAGAAGGAAATCACATGCCTTAATATGGGTGGTTT
Organism: Thuja plicata; assembly: GCA_018584345.1. Taxonomy (NCBI): domain Eukaryota; kingdom Viridiplantae; phylum Streptophyta; class Pinopsida; order Cupressales; family Cupressaceae; genus Thuja; species Thuja plicata. Next base: position 117,619 of record MU226340.1, on the reverse strand, counting down.
AGGAGTGTGAAGGTCAAAGGCCACTAATCACAATTCTTAGTGCAATCATTAAGATCAAAAAGGTGGTTGACCCTCATTTAAGGCAGCACTGGAATTGTTAAATGGGCCAACCTGCCTTGGGAAAATTTGGTGTAATATTAATTGAGTCCTCTTTGAAAAGGGCCGATCTCTTTCGGAAAAATTGCCTCCCTTCATGAAGAGGCATGATATGGTATAAAACGAAGAAAACATGGGAGTTAGGAAGCAAGATAAACAGATGTAATATCATTCCAATACAAGCAGATTTCTGAAGAAGAGTGAATGCGTGAAAAGCATTGCATATCATTTAAAAGCAGGTTTTACGAAGGAGAATAAAATAATCTTCATCCACTGAAAAATCAATTTTCAAGAAGGCAAACAGTTTGTTCATTTGAAGGTTGGTGCCTCCTAATAGAAGAGATTGGTGTCTCTTTTCTAGTTGGCGCTTAGTTGCGGGAATTGGTGTGTCTAGTAGATTGATCGCTACAACTAGTTGTAAGAGTATTTTATTTTGGTAGCTGGATTTGGGCTGTGATCCAAGCAGTCCTTTGTGGTTTTCTCCCGAAAGGGTTTTCACAAATACCTTGTGTTTCTTAGTTGTCAGATCTTATGTGATTTCTTTATTGTGGTTGTTAAATTTTAATGAGTAAAAGATTATTTTGTATTGATTCACCCCCCCTCTCGGTAGCCAGCGTCTATCCAGTCATCAAAAATCTAAATCTTACCAAGGAGAGTTAAAAAAATAAAAACTAAGTCCCTCCTTGGTAAGATTTAGATTTTTGATGGCTGTATAGACACCTCCCTCTTGGTATAAGTGTGTGCTCATCAAATGGTATTAGAGCAAACTCCAATTAAGGATCAGGATTGAAAGGAGGCTAGTGAAAACAATGCAAGAGCCATGAATGCTATCACGTGTGGTCTATCAGAATTAGAACTTGTCAAGGTGATGCATTGTGAATTGGTACAAGAAATCTGGGACAAACTTTAAAACACCCAAGGAGGTGATTGTTGTGAGGTTTTCACACCATCGCCCCATTGTAAATGGGGACCCCCCTCTTTTGCAAGCAGTAGGAGTAGTGGTCTTAGGTAGTCTTTGTTGGCGACAATTTTCAAGCCCCTTGGTCCGGCAAGTGAAGTTTGAGAGTTGGTTTTGGGCAATTTTGGCCTGCTGGGAAGTCAAGTCTGTCTGGAACATGGGCGAGAGTTGTGCTAAATCTTTCAGGAATATGGGATCAAAACCAAAGGATTTGTGATGAAACAAGTTTAAACCCTTTGAGAATCCTTGTTCCAACTTCAATTTGATCTTAGAAAGTCGAAATAGATTGTGGGAGGTAGCTTTGCTGAAGGCGTGCTGGATCCTGAAATTTGGCTAAGTCCTGAAATATTTTAAAAACCCCCAAAATCTAGAATCTGTACCTTAACTCCTATGAAGCTGAAACCTATCTCAAACATCCTGGAAGGTATTTATACAAATATAACTTAAAGTATAAGAAATTAAATTAAATTAGACTTATAGTTAAATGTTATATTTGTATAAATTCTCTGTCCCTGAATTGAAAATTGGCTGAGTACAAAGTGCAAATCACTCTGTCCCATGCCTGGGCGGATTCCGGCCTCCTATAGGACAGGGATTGTCCTATGACCTTCAATTTTCTGCCTCTCCTTGGTGACTTCATTTCGGTTCCTTAGGTGGAATGGTAGTGTTTAGCGAAAGTTTTAGGGGAATCCGGCCTTTGGAGTGCGAGTTTTAGTCACTTGAAGTTGGGCGGAATTGTCCCATCTATAGGACAATTCCGCCATGGGGTTGGCTGTCCTATTCACCTTGAATTTCCGCCCAGCCTTGGAGTTGAGAGGGAGATCCTTTGAGCATGGTGTGGTGTTTTGAGCAAATGTTGAAGTCATTTTTTTGGTGAAGGAGAGTGCGTGTTGAGGGGTGTTTTCATGTCTTCCTTGGGGCGGAATTGTCCCATGGATAGGACAATTCTGCCATGTGGGATGACCAGCTCTCCTCCCCTTTTTCCCAAGCCTTCTCCTTCTAGGCTGTGTTTGGCAATGGTGATTTTCGTAGAGGAAGCCACGGTTTTCTCAGAGGAACCACATCTGATATTTGGAGTCATGGTAGAATTCTGGAATTGACAGGAGTTGTCCTATATACCTCTGAATTCCGCCCAGCCTTGTGTTTGCCAATAGGAAACCATGGAGTATTTGGAAGAGGCATGCCTTGATCTTTAAATTTGCAAGCTGGAATCATTTTTAAAACTAATGGTGTCCTATGACTGGGCGGATTCCGCCCAACCATAGGACAGTCTGTCCTATGTCCCTTTGAATTCCGCCCAGCCTTGGGTTGGGAAGCGGATCCAATTGATATGAAGAGGGGTGTTTTGGGGTCTTGGATGTCTTGGAGATGGCGGATGGTGTCTTGCCAAGGGAATCCTTCCCTTGGGCGGAATTGTCCTATCCATTGGACAATTCCGCCCACATTAACATCTTCCCCCTTTTGGCATTGACATTTGGAACTTAGACATTTCCCCCCTTGGGCATTGGCAATTCAAATCACTTGAAGTCATCCCTGTGGCAAATAATGCTGGTCTTTGAAAGGTTTTTGAGCTGGAGTCAATAAAATTAATGGTGTCCTATGTGACTGCAAATTCCGCTCCACCTTGGAGCCTTAGGGGGGAATCTTGGAGGTCGTGGGCAAGGTAGTTTAGGTGAGAGTAGGGGGTGGATTTCGCTCAAGGGGGAGATGTTTCTTTCCCCTCCTTGAGCGGAATTGTCCTGTCTATAGGACAATTCCGCCCTCACCTTTATTCCTCTTTTCCATGCAAAGTCGGCCTTAAACAAGAAACAAGCAATTAAATTCCATGCAAAGTCGGCCTCGGCAGCAAACATGATCAAAAGACAAGTGCAAGTCGGCCTTCCTTGGGAGAGAAGCGAAATACATATATAGGGAGAGGAAGTTCAATTCATTTCACACCAAACTCAAGACAATTTTGTCCCTGCTAGTAGCAGCGAACTATTTCTTAAA
>MU226340.1:67553-98795 GCA_018584345.1 Thuja plicata | reverse complement strand
TAATGCTTTGCACATTAGTGCTAGTCCATGAAATAACATTCCTATGAAATACTAACATGAAAAACCTTGGAAACTGTGTTGGAGTTGACTGTTGCAGGTTTGACATTGACTCCAAAAAGGGCTGCTACAAATAGTGGATCAAGTATATGTTTCCCAATGCTCTTCTCACTCTAGACCACATTCTCCAATGATCTAAATTGGGGTTACACCGTTACTCCCCTAAAACTACACCTCTAGTTCACTGTAAGTGAACTGATATTATTACGAACAAGTTTGCTATACAATTCCAATCATGATATAGGTCTGTTACAGCAAGATGACACCTTGATGCAACCTCCACTTTTCACCAAATCTTCTAAGAAGGACCCAAACCAGCACAAAACCAACCTAGCACTGATGTATTGCCACAAAATGACATAAAGATGCATGTTCCAGATCTTTAATGCACTTTTCGTACTTTCCCAAAACCTTGCAAACAATCTGCTATATGATTTTGAGTGTATAGCATGACTGTAACAACATTCTTAATTTAACACTTTTTAATGTAATGTTGCCAAATACTAATTAGAGGTCCCCAAACAGTAGGAATTAACTACCAAACAATAATAAATATAATAGGGCAAACTTGGAAGGAGGGGCCCACTTTAAAATTTAAAAAGAAAGGGTTTTATAAAAGAAAAATGTGTTTTTTAAAGTGTTGATGCGGCCTATCGTATTGGGGACTTCCAAGGCGTCCCCAAGGCATCCCCAAGGCATCCCCAGCCGTCCCGGGGACTTCCAAGGCGTCCCCAAGGCGTCCCTAGCCGTCCCGGGGACTTCTAGCCGTCCCCCCCAATTTTGGGTGAAGTCCCTGAGTTTCCAGGACGTCCCCTATTTTTTTTTTGAAAATTGGGGGCGGGGTGGGGACATCCCCTAGCCGTCCCCCCGTTCCAGAAACAGAGGGTTTTTGGCCGGGGATGCGTCCCCAGGTAACACTGATGTTTGATTATTGGTCTTAGTCGTTGTTATCAGAAGTTAACCAATCACATTAATTTATCATTGCTGCCACCGATAACGGAGGGTCTCTATGCGTTTATTGTTGATTCTTTGGTTATGGTTCAGTCAATTATTCTGATGTTTAACTTTTATTGCTGTTTAGAGTTTATTTGTTTCATTAATAATTGCTTTGCCATAGTAAAGAAATCACTCTTTATTATTACTTAATGCTGTTGTTGTCTTTAGTTTATGAAGTCACACCATGACTTTCACTGCTTTTTGATTTGCTTTTCAATTAAATCGCTGTTTTAGTAATATTATTGCTCAATTGTAATTGCTTTATTACTGCACATTATACTCTCATCATTGCTCCTTTGTCTTTATAGAATCACTTGAATTGTATAAGATAATTGTCACTGTTCATAATGGTCTTTAGCAAATAATAATGATCTTAAAGTGGTTGCTGTTATATAAGTTTTAGTGTAATTTTAAATATAGTCAGCCAGCAATCTTCTTTCTTTAGAATACCTCTGTACTTAGTAGTCATTCACTTCTTAGGTTCAATATTTGCAGGAAATCGTGAAGTCTTACGAAGATGATTTTCTGATGCTCGTATAGGTATTTTATGTTGGGGACATGACATTGATTTTGAAGAAACTTTTGCTCATTGTAAGGGTATAAGCTGTTTGAATGTTTTTGGCATTTCCTTGTTTCAAGAACTTTCAAGTCTATCAAATGGATGTGAATTCGACATTTCTAAATGACAATTTAGAGAAAGAAATATACATTGAACAACCAAAAGGGTTCCTTTCATTGGAAAATAAGGATTATGTGTGCAAGCTGAAGAAATCACTTTATGGACTAAAGCAAGCCCCTAGATCCTTGTGTTGATGATATAGCGTCGGGAGTTATATGAAGAGACTCTCGCTGGGATATATGAAGAGACATCTGATTGGGAATTGAAGAGACTCATGTTTGGAGTCATGAAGAGGCTTCCGTTAAAAGGAAGATGGATAGTTTTCCGTGTGAATAACTGAAGAGTCTCCTATGTGGAGACGATTGGTTCTTGTATGTTAGGACAATTAAGATAAATTTTTTAGATATATATAGCATTTTTGGGCGGGTGATGGAGGTGATGTATTATTGCAGAGAGGATTATTTGTATGTTAAGGATTAAGAGTTTGATGTCAGATTAAGTTCTTTCATTGATTTAGATTGTACTCAGACTTCTATGTTTATTCAATAAAGAGATTATTCTTGGTGTGGCTGGGTTTTTTCACCCTTAGGTGGAGGGTTTTCCCAGGATAAATTATGTGTCTTTGTGTTCATTATTTGATCTTTTGCTGCTTATTTCAATCCTGGTATACAAACATTAACATGGTATCAGAGCAAGGTTTTTGTGTTCATTATTTGATCTTTTGCTGCTTATTTCAATCCTAGTATACAAACATTAACATGGTATCAGAGCAAGGTTTAAGCAAACATCTTGTGTATGGAGTTAGAAGTATTATTCATTCTGTTGTCAACAAACAGACTGTATTGTTTCTGCATTAAATATATTGGTTCAATTGCTGGTGTTGCCGTAGAAGTTCTGAGTGCATGATCAAAGAGTATCATTTGTTTCAGTTTATATGTATTTTCTGTGTGTAGAGTGAGATAATTATTATGATGTTGAGATATATGGTAATGTTCTTGGAGTTCTATATTTATTGAAGACTCAATGTATAACAAGTATTAGCTGAGCTGATTGGTGGTGGAGGGCAGTGTGATGCAATCTGCGTTCTCCACAAAGATAAAGTTTGGGGTGTGTGAAATATGCTCCTAGGGCTTGAGAAAGTAGTCAGCTATAGTAGGGTGGCTGAGGAGCAGGAGGGGTTCAAAATATTCACATTGAATCTCAGTGCTTTTGTGAGATTTGACTATATAAACATGGGTTCTATTGCTCAAAGCACTCAGAGCCACATGCTGTGTTGCCTGGCTTGCGCAGGGGCTGTGGAACCTGCTTGCAGATGTTAAAAGACAGATTTGACTATAAAGAGATAAGTACTTGATACCCTTGAATGATGTTCATGAATCTTTTGTAGTTATTAATTCATACAGTGAGTCATGTTTGCTTCTAGCATTTGTTTTTCTCTTCAGGATGAGTTGATCCTTTGAACTATTAGTTATCTCTCTATAATGCTTCCAGGATGAATCAAGGAGCACAAGGATGATGAGAGATTGCAGCCTGAGTTGGGTTGATGGCTCTTGAAGAAGAACCTATTCAAATTGTCTTATGATTAGTTTCTTCTAAGAGGAGGAAATAATATTCAGAGGGAGCTTGTGTGGCAGAGGGAGAGTGCCATGTCCTTTGTAGAGGATCAACAAGCTCGTGTAGCAGTGTGCTTGCAAATGATCTTTGTTTGGTCAAACACTAAAGTCATCAGTTATTTATTGTGATGATCAAAGCTTGTGAGTATGCTGCCCCAGTTGAGAGGGAGTCTCGGCTAAGAGGGAGTCTCAACATTTAGTTGATCTTATTATGAGCTTAATGAGTTCTTCTCCGTGAGGGAGAAGTTCGAGGTGCAATCCCCTATTAATGAGTTCTTTTCCGTGAGGGAGAAGTTCAAGGTGCAATCCCTTGTTAATGCATTTTTCTTTGCGAAAGAAGTTTGAGGTGAAAGCCCTTGTTCCACCCTCTGGGAGTAGCCATGGAGTGACTCCGTGATGTGAGACTGTTCATTTCCATTCATGGGAGTAGCCATGATGGACCCACCCTCTGGGAGTAGCCATGGTGGATATCACTTCATAACTCAGATATCGAGAAAGATAATTCCCTAGCTAAGAGGGAGTGTTGATGATATAGTGTCAGGAGTTATATGAAGAGACTCTTGCCGAGATAGATGAAGAGACATCCGATTGGGAATTGAAGAGACTCGCGTTTGGAGTCATAAAGAGTCTTCCGTTAAAAGGAAGACGGATAGTTTTCCATGTGAACAATTGAAGAGACTCGCGTTTGGAGTCATAAAGAGTCTTCCGTTAAAAGGAAGATGGATAGTTTTCCGTGTGAACAATTGAAGAGTCTTTTGTGGAGATGATTGGTTCTTGTAACGACAATCAAGATAATTTTTTTAGATATATATAGCATTTTTGAGCGGGTGATGGAGGTAATATATTATTGCAGAGATGATTATCTGTGTTTAAGGATTAAGAGTTTGATCTCAGATTAGGATCTTTCATTAATTCAGATTGTACTCAAACTTCTATGTTTATTCAATAAAGAGATTATTTTTGGTGTGGCTGGGTTTTTCACCCTCAGGTGGAGGGTTTTCCCAGGATAAATTATGTGTCTTTGTGTTCATTATTTGATCTTTTGCTCTGCTTATTTCAATCCTGGTATAGAAACATTATCACCTTGTATTTAAGACTTGACAAATATCTACAACAACAAGGTTTCAAAAGAGGAATAGCTGATAGTAATATTTAAATCAAGAGTGAAGGTGAAAATCAGTTGATTGTTATGGTTTGTGTAGATGACATGATTTTTGGAGACAAAGACAACAAAATGTGCAAAGAATTTGCAAAGGACATGCAAAAACGAATTTGAGGTGTCCATGCTTGGCGAGTTGCCATTCTTCACTAGTTTAGAAATTTCTCAATTTGACAAAGGTATATTTATCTCACAAACCAATTACATCAAGGAGATGTTGACAAAATTAAGAATGGAAGAGTGTACACTAGTTAGCACATCCATGGTCATAGAGTGTTAATTAAGCAAGGATGATGAATCTCTAGAAGTAAATTAGACACTGTACAGATCAATTGGCAACCTATTGTATGTGACATCATCAAGGCCAAATATTATGCAAGCAGTAGGAATGGTAGCATGTTTTCAAGCAACACCAAAAGAAACTCATGTGCAAGCAGTTAAAAGAATATTTAAATTTCTAACGGGCACTATGGACTTTGGTTTGAAGAATTTTAAATTCTATTAAATGGATGTTATATCAACCTTTCTCAATGACAATTTAGACGAAGAAGTATACATTGAACAACCGGAAGGGTTCCTTCTATCATAAAATAAGGATTATGCGTGCAAATTGAAGAAAACACTTTATGGATTAAAGCAAGCCCCAAGAGCCTAGTATTCAAGACTTGACAACTATCTACAACAACAAGGTTACAAAAGATGAATATATGATAGTAATCTCTACATCAAGATTGAAGGTGAAAATTAACTTATTTTTGTGGTTTATGTAGATGATATCATTTTTGGAGGTAGTAGTAACAAAATGTGCAAAGAATTTGCAAAATACATGCAAAAAAATTTGAGTTGTCCAGGCTTGGTGATTTGTCATTCTTTCTTGGTTTAGAAATTTCTCAATTTGACGAAGGGATATTTATATCACAAAGCAAGTATATCAAGGAGATGTTGAAAGAAGTAAGAATGAAGAGTGTACGCTAGTTAGCAACCCATAGTCACAGGTAGATTAACCAAGGATGATGAATTTCCTAAAGTAAATTAGACAAGGTATAGGTCAATGGTTGGCAACCTACTGTATGTGACATCATCAACGCCAAATATTATGCAAGCAGTAGGCATTGTAGCACGCAAGCAACACTAAAATAAACTCACATGCAAGCATCAAAAGAATATTTGAATATCTAAAGGGCCCTTTGGACTTTGGTTTGTGGTATCCAAGAGGTGAAGACTTCACTCTAGCAGCGGATCACTCTAGTAGTGGATACAGATGCAAACTGAGCAAGCAATATTGATGATAGGAAGTGTACGAATGGGGGAACATTCTTTCCTGGTAGTAGTCTAGTGTTTTGGCTAAGCAAGAAACAACTTTCAATTTCTTTATTCACAATAGAGATTGAATACATAGCAGCGCATCATGTTGTACACAAGTTCATTGGATGAAGCAGACATTGTGGGACATTAAAGTGTTATGGGGCGCTAATCATTGCATTATCTTTCAGCTCCATGGAGAAGACAACTCAAAGACAGATGAATTGATGAATATTCTTTAAGAGGGTAATGGGCATCCCTTTGCCATTGATGTTAGAGGGGGAGAAATATGTTCTTGTTGCATTTACAAATTATATCTTTGCAAGGTTGCCATGAATGATGATGGATGAGATTTTTGGAAATATTGTTGTCATTGATGTCAAAGGAGAAGAACATTATTGTTGTCAAACAAGGAAATTGCATGCCTTGATTTGTAGGGATGTGGGTTTATAAGTGCAAAGACCAAAGGCCACTAATCACACCTTTCAATGCAATCATTAAGATAAAAAAGGTGGCTGACCCTCATTTAAGGCAACACTGAATTGTTTTTGTTGCATTTACAAATTGTATCTTTGCAAGGTAGCCATGAATGAGATTTTTGGAAATATTGTTGTCATTGATGTCAAAGGAGAGGAGCATTATTGTTGTCAAGGAAGGAAATTGCTTGCCTTGATTTGTAGGGATGTGGGTTTATAAGTGCAATGACCAAAGGCCACTAATCACACCTTTTAATGCAATCATTTAGATTAAAAAGGTGGCTGAACCTCATTTAAGGCAGCACTGAATTATTAGATGGGTGGATCCCCCTTGGGAAAATACAATTTAATATCAATTGGGGACTCTTTTGGATAAATCATCTCCTTTCAAGAAGAGGCATGATATGGTATAAAAGGAAGAAAGGATCAGAATAAGGACGACAGAAAAAAATGTACTATCATTCCAATACAAGTAGATTTTTGAAGAAGAGTGAATGTGTTAAAAAGGTCGCATCATTTACAAGCAATTTTTATGAAGGAGAATCAAATGATCTTCATCCATTGAAGAAGCAATTTTCAAGAAGGCGAACACTTTGTTCATTTGGAGGTTGGTCCTTAGTAGTGGGGATTGGTGTCTCTAGTGGATTGGTGCCTACAAAGATTTGTAAGAGTACTTTATTTTTGTGGATGGATTTGGACAATAGATTCAAGCAGTCCTCCTTTGTGGTTTTCTCCAAAGAGGATTTCCACATAAATCTTGTGTTTCCTAGTTGTTAGATCTTATGTAATTGCTTTATTATGGCTGTCAAATTTTAACAAGTAAAAGATCATCTTATATTTATTCACCCTGCCTTTCATTATAAGTTTCATCACTTCATTCAAGGAGAGCATCATGTTCCATCACACACCATCATCAACTAAGTCACACGCTTCCATGCATAGTTTCCCTTCATCTTTGCTTGCCCAAAGTCTTGCAATTTGGTTTGGTTATTTTGCTTTGACTAGGAGATGCTAAATATTCTAGGGATGACTTGTTCTTCATTCTGAAGCAAATCGAAAATGTCTAACTCCTCTTTTGAAAGTACCTTGAGGAAATGATCCTTATCATGAAAAATATGCTCCATACACTGTTGAAAATATTTCTTTACATTAGAAAATCAATCCACACAAAACTGGTACAAAATATGGCGAGATAAATTAATGAGGCTCTAAATGGGTACACATGCTCAAGTTATGAGAAGGTTCATACTAGTTTATTGGACAAATAGGTGAAACATGTAGAGAACTCCTTGAAGCCCATCAAGGATTCATGGGTCTAAATAGGGGTGTACATTATATCTGATGGACGGAAAGATGCAAGAATTCACCCATTGATCAATGTTATTGCAGTCTCCCCTAAAGGGGCAATGTTTTTGAAAGTAGTTGATTGTGAAGGTTAGGTGAAGGATGATTCGTTTATTGTTAACACTCTTTGCCAAGCCATTAAGGAATTTGGTCCTCACAATGTTGGTCAAGTTATAATAGACAATGCCAAAAGTCGTAGGGTTGTTGGGTTATTGGTTGAGGAGCGTTATTCACACATTTTTTGGACACCACCTTGCTGCCCGCTCACTCAACCTAATGCTATAAAAAATTGGCATCAAAGTTGAATGGATGAAACAAGTGTATGTTGATGCTAAAGAGATCTAAATGTTCATCACCAACCACCATATGCCACCATAGATATTTAGACAATTCACGAGATTGGAGCAACTAAAAGTAAGTTAAATAATAAATATATTTTACTTGAGTAAACTTTTAATTTTAACTTCTTATTATTTTGATTTTGAAATAGGTTGCTGAGACCCATTTTGCCTCCCACAAAATTGTGTTGAGATGACTTCTGAAGGTTCGTGAGGCACTATCTAACATGGTAATCAACCGTAATTGGACCTTGTGGAGGCAATCTAGATTAAGAAAATAATACTAGATGACATTTGGCGGAATTGTGTTGAGTACCTCCTCAGTTTCACTGAGCCTATATTGGGGATGATTTGTTATGTTGACATGGATAGGCGTTGTTTGAGTGAGGTATATGATGGCATCGACTCAATGATTGCAAAATGGAAGTCATCATAAATTAAAAAGAGCAAGATCCCAAAGAAACATTCTTTGAAGAATTACAACAAATCATGGTGGAGGGATGGAACAAAATGACCACTCCATTGCATCTTCTTTCCTTTGCATTGGTCCCAAGTATTAAAGTTCTCAGCTCCTTATTGGCACAAGAGTTCCCCCATATAGAGATCCCAAAGTTGCTCAAGTGTACATGGTAGCACTCCGTAGGCTCTTTGGTGATTGTGACATACAAGATGTAGTGAGGGCTGAGTTCTTGCAAGCACAAATGATTATGGTCTTGATGCACTCTGGGACAAGTACATGATTAATGCTCATAGTTGGTGGTACTTCCATGGAGAATCATACCTGCACCTACAACCTCTTGCCATCAAAATTTTCTCGTAAGGAAGTTCGTAATTTTTTTTTTTAAATTCTCATATCTTGCTTTTAAGTTTACTATTTTATTTATTTTAATTTTATTTGCAACTCTTTAACTTTCTAATTTTGAAATCTTGGTAGTTCGCTAGTTCATCTTCATCTGAGAGGAATTAGAGCACATGCTCCTTTATCCACTCAATAAAGCGCAATAGACTATACTCAAAAAGGTGGAGGACTTGACTAGTGTTTGTGCATTCAAACTTGCGTCTCCTCACACATGAAGAAAATGCCTACAAACAAGGGGAGAAAAGTAAGTGGAACATCAAGCTAGAGCATATTGAATTGGATGCTTCAGTTTCCCACCTTGCTGCACCTGGAGTTGATGATGACTATAAGCCAACTAGTGAACATGAAATTGAGAGTGCTAGTACCATTGCCAATGCTAGTGCTACTACCACTATTAGTGGCACTATTTGTGGTTCTTCTAATTTACCACAACATGTGGAGTGTGATGATTATTTTGATAGCCCATATGATAGTTGATCAGTTATGGACGATATTTCACACTTGACATTATTATTTTTGAATTAAAACATCGATATGGTGGTGTATTTTGTTATGTTATTTGAATTAAAACTTCAATATATATCATGACAATGGAGATTTGACTATTAATATGGTGGTGAATTTTGCTATGTTATTTGTCTATTAGCATAGTGGCGTATTTTGAACTTAATTAATTACTGCTGCAAATATGTATATATATTTTATTTTTATATGTTTTTGTATAGACAAAGCCAACCCCCTTAAAACATTTTGCTTGAACCCGTGAACCAAATCCTCAAACCTGAACCAGAGCCCAAACATGTAACAACTTAGCTTGTAAGTATTGTTGTTGCCAAAAAACACCTCCACCATAGATGCTTTGTAATTAGAAAAACACTCCTTGTGAAGAGTTGTGGTACGAGGCACTTGGATTAATAAGCCATGAGTCAATGCTAGCAATGCTAACAAAAGTAGACAATTTGTTAATTGTATAATGATCATTATTAGAGAACTTTTCAACAAAAACCATTGGAGTTCTTATTTCTGCATTCCTAACTTAAATGTCCTTGCTCTCTATAGTTCCAACATTTTACTTAGTATTTTCTAAGGGTTCTATAACACCCTTTTGATTTGGATACATCCTTAGATTTCTTTCATTCCTTTTTATAGATTTTTTCATTAGACCTTTTTGAAACTTGTAATGTATCCTTAAAACCTCATCTAATTCCGCTTTTCTTTGTTAGGCAAATCGGCAACAAGGGCATGCATGTTAGGCTCTACAAAGTCACCATTGATATAAAAAATTTAGGTTTTCCCATGATTCAAGCAAAGAACAAAGTAACAAAACATATTTATTCTTGTTGATGATTTATAGCTTTGATAAGATAAAATAATATGAGAATAGATCATATTGTATTATTTAAGCATATTAATATATATTATTATTATATATATTAATATACATATATAAAAATTATATCTAAATTAATATGATCCAATAAACATCATCAAACAATATATATTAATGCTCATTGTTATTAGTATCGGTCATATTGATATCGATTGATAAAATCATTGGTATCAGTTTGAATAACGATCGGGTGGTAATTAAAATGAACACCGATCGACCAATATTAAGTTAATGCAATACCAATTTGTATCGGTCAACCTAAAACATGTGTTACATTAACTATTAGTTATAATACATAAAACACCAATAAGTGTCAGGCTGTGGTTTATTAAGTATGTGAATTGTCATAGTAGGAGGCATGTTAATAGATAGACATGTCTAGACATGTCTCCTCGTGGAGACATGTCTATCTATTAACATGTCTCATATATATATATATATCCATTATTGGATTGAATGATGATAAGTATATAAAGCAATCAATACAAGTCTCATTTTATCCAATCTGTATTTGACATAAATTCAGTCTATAGAAATAATTGATTAGTTAATATATCTATATATATTTATTACTATATCAGTAATATATATATATGATTGGATTTTGAAAAGAAATTAAAAGATACAATCTGATCACAAAATTTAACATGTTATCAGAGCCACTTTCCTTCTATAAAGTCTAACTGCTTGAAGGAAGATCCAATTAGATTAAAAGAAGATAAAGATCAGATTTTTTGAAACCTACAGAATGGTGAATGGAATTAGACTTGAAGACAGAGTTGAAGGTGCTTCAAATTTTGAATCTTGGAAACTATGAATGATGATAATACTAAGAAAGAATGAATTAAAATCAATTGTAGAAAATCCTCCTAAATCTAATGCGAATGACGAGGGGAACAAATGGGAAAAGGACAATACCAGAGCAATGGAACTATTAGTTGATGGAGTAAAAGATCATCTACTACCTATTATCACAAAGCTAGACTCCGCATATGAAATGTTCAAAGCTCTTGGAAACATGTATGAGATCAACAACACTAGCAGAATTCTTACTCTTAAAAATCAACTCTCTAATATTAAAATGAATAAAGGAGAGACCATCACCTCATACTTTATGAGGATAACAGAATTAAGAAACCAACTCTCAACAATTGGTCAGATCTATGATAATAAAGAGTAGACTATGGTAACTCTAAATGGACTCCCGATGTCATGGGAAAACTTCAGACAAGGAATAAGTGCTTACTCCAAACTTCCCAAGTTCGATCGACTAAAAGCTGACTGCATTCAAGAAGAATGTAATCTAGTATCTAGAGGAATCAATATGGAATCCACAAATGAAGACATTCAGATTCTCACTGCTAAATTGAAAAGGAAAAAGGACAAGAACTCAAATGGTAAACAACCGTTCAAGAAATCAAGAGGCCTCTCTACAATAGAATGTTATAGATGCGACAAATATGGTCACACTGCATTTAAATGCCTCAATAGGCTTAAAATTCAAGCTTCCCTTGCTAAAGCCAGTAATTCAGATTTGCATTTAGAGAAACTTGTATTCTAAAGAACTTCAGATATCTTGTGATTAAGAGGGAGTTCACTGATGAAGGTGGAACACTTTTGATGTAAACTTGATATGATTGTAATAATTGATTATTGTATTAATGAAAATATTTATGTTATTTTTTGGGCTCTGTGTAAATCATGAGGAAGTGACGACTTCCAAATGATTATCACTTGTATTTGTTAAAGTTATTAAAAGGTGACGATCTTACAATAACTTGATCTTCTATCATGATAGACATCTTATGATGGCTGAAACAGATCATAATCGATGATATGAATGTTCCTATGGTAAGTGCACATTACCTATGAACATCATTTGAGTACTTGGTGGACACCATGTGGCTTGATGTTGGTAGGCCATTACTTTGAGCACTTGGTGAATATCACGCGACTTGATATTCTGCAGGCCAATGCTCTCGATATCATGAGATGATATCTTTGTAAACTTTTGAGTACTTGGTGGACATCATGTGACCTGATGTTGGTAGGCCATTACTCTGAGTATTTGGAGAATAGCACGCGACTTGATATTCTGTGACAAATACTCCCAATATCATGAGATGATATTTATAAATCTATGAGTTATGGTGAATATCACGAGACTTGATATTCCTAGTCAGTTCATATCTCTGACATCACAGTAATGTGATATCAAAATAAAATTTCACAATTAACGTTGTGTTGCTCTTTTAGATTGATGGTTTTTATCTTCCCTAGCTAAGAGGGAATGTTGATGATTTATAGCTTTGATAAGATAAAATAATGAGAATAGATCATATTGCATTATTTATGCATATTAATATATAATATTATATATTATTATTTTTTTGGTCGGTAATAATATTTATTTGATTAATAGTAAGAAAATTACAAGTATAGTAGATAAGCTCTATTTGGTTTCATGTTTCTGACCCATTACAATGATAATCATGCCCAATAAAGACACCCCCTTTCCTATCAACCTTATAACATTTACATTTTTGCAAACATATGAAAACAAAGAAATATACAACCAAAAACGAGCGCCATCTAATTGGTTTTCATCTGTAACCATATTCGGCCGCATTCCTTCATCATTTCCGAAACCATCGTCGAAGAACTCCTCCTGAGCAGACGGTTGCTATCCAGCTTCCAAGTCAAAAAACGGTAAGCTCCACCTCCAATTCATCTTCTGTCATAAGTTCGAGCTTTGATGCACATATTCTGGCATTTCACAAAAACCCCCGATATCAAAATGTTTGTTTTAGCCTCTGATTTTTCATGGAGCAGCTTCGTTCTTTCATTGTCAAAACCTACTCAAAACCCCCCCCAAACCATCATGGTTTACAACTTAAACTTCAGAATTTACCACCACCTTCCTTTTCCTGTTACGGGCTGACCTCCTCCTCTTAGGAAATGTAGAAGGCACCAACGACAACTTCCAGTTCTCATAGTAATTCACAATGCCCTGCTTCAGTTTTTCCCAGCCCGCCTTTCTATCTTTCAGATAGCTTTCCTTTTTAATCAGTTTTGGCCATCGTAAGAAAGGGATGATGCCCAGCGCTATCCCTTCTTCCTCATTGTCAAAGCATTCACTGTAGTCAAAAGCCCACCCTGGGTGAGCCCACTCCAACAAAGAGTCCACATTTGCAATTAAATATGCTTCAAAGAGGGCTTTCATCACCCATTCAACACTGCGCTCGTCTTCACCCAATTCCAAACCCCATGCCATGATCATGGCTGCTATATCAACCTGAAGTTTCCATCTGTGATTAGCTTCATGAAAAAGCGGCCCTAAAGTCTGCTGAAAAGCTTGAATGACCTCCTTAGACGGGCATTTTATTAATATCTATATATATTTATTACTATATCAGTAATATATATATATATATATATATTGTTTAAATATATATTATATATCTATATTGAGAGATTATATATATGATTGGATTTTGAAAAGAAATTAAAAGATACAATCTGATCACAAAATTTAACAATTCTCTTCATTAAGCTTAACATCAATACTTCCTAATTTATTTAAAATAAAGTTAAAAGAATGAGTCCGTTTCATTGATTTTCAAGCAATATAGTTTTGTTTTCAACTACAATTAAGTTTTCCCATTATTTGATCTAATAGAAAACTAACAAAACATATTTATCCTCTTCATCAACCTTAATATAAATATTTTCTAATTGTTTTAAAATAAAATTAAAATATTTAATATGCTTAGCAATTGAGTCCATTTCCTTTTCAAATACAATTTGTTTACCAAACTATGTCTCTATATATTTCACTTATCCTATTCTACAAGCTGAATGTGCTAGTTTTTAAGAGGATAAAGTGGAAGAGACACGACCTTATGGTTCTTTGAGCCTTTCTATCAAGCTTTTCCCAATTTTCAAACAACATTTCGTCAGGTTTGTCCTCTATTACACTCTACATTGATCCCTTTATTTTAAGTTCCCAAAACTTGTACCTAGAGCTATTGAATTTCCTAATCTTCGAAAGGGATGCACTAGCTGTGACTTAAACTATACATAGATATGCAAAACCACTAAATTAAATGCACTGATTGCAACCACAAAAAACTTACAACAATACAAGAAAGAAATCCCTCGCCGTAGTCAAGTCATAGCTATGATACAAATATTAAGAATAGGGTTAATATATACAATGGAAAGTGCAAACACAAAGTGTTCAAATCTGAATAACCAATTATATTAATATATATGACTAACAATCAAATCTGAAATATAATATAGAGAAACACATAATTCAACAGATTAGATATATGTGCAAAAACTTTTTTGGGAAAAAAACTCCACCACTGAAGAGGCATTGAGCTTGTATTAATTTCATTAATGTGAGCACATCGATGCAATCCTTTCTAGGTCCTGATTGTGATAGCATTCCAACAACATGATAATACATCACTTGCATAATATTATGAAATCTATATCCAATGCCTTTAATATATAGAGCAAATGAAACTTTTATCACCAAGTGATTTCGTGAAACTAGTGGTCACCAAACAAGGCTCACTAGTCAAAAAGCTGTCTCATTATGCATTGAACATGACACCAAGATAAACATCATTAATAGACAACATCTTCGACTTAAAACTCTTAGTAGGCACCACTCGCCAAGTTATACACTCTATATGATGAGACCAATGACACTTGAAGCCCCAGTCATTTATCACAAGATTTTCCACTTTCAAAAAGTAGCTCCCCAACACTTTTAAGAAAGAGTTATGTTTAATAGGGGCAACTGTATTACTCCCACTATTGACCTTTATGGCAAATTGGTTTTGGGTTGGATCCTAATTTGGATTCATGTATCAACAATGTTTTGGGGGTATGGGTTCATCTATTCAAAATATTATATAAAAATCATATAGATATTTTTATAGCCTAAATTTAGGAATTAATTTTAGAATGATACATGACATCATATAATTAACAAAACCACAATAATCTTGAATGTTGTTAAAACATAAATGATTAATATTATAGAACATTCATTGTTCAAACCTCTAATTCAATATTAAAATAATAATAAAATTTAGCAAATAATTTTTACCATCATATGGGTTTTACAAATCATGAGCAGCATCACCATTAGACATTAAATGGTGTATGAATATTTGAAGAACCACAAGGAGTGGTACTACTACTTTCACTAGAAGTGTGTTTGCCATTTGGATCCTCAAATGTAACATCTTGGGAAATGGAAGCATCCAAGTCAGTATGCTTTGGCTCCACATGCCACAAGATTTTGTCACCACCTTTATAGTCATGTTTGTGCACAAGAGGCACAAGTTGGTATGCAAACACATTGAGTCCTTTGCCTTTTTTTAGTGTAATTTTGATTGGGCTTTATTGGGTGGATAAAAGAGTATGTGCTCCAATTCTTCTTAGATACAGATGGACTAGGAACCTTTAAACAAAATGGAGAGTTTTCCTAAAATTTAAAATTTGAAAATAATAAATAAAACTCAAGATTAAAAAATATTTTTTGCTATAAAACTTTGATTATAAGAAGTTGGTAAGTGTTAAAAGTTGTTGGCCATGGAAATACCACCACCTATGAGCATCCTTCTTGGACTTACGAAGAGCTTTAATTCTTTGATCATTGGAATGTACAAAATGAATAAACTTAGTTGTGACTATGTCTTGTAAATTAGGATGAATGCATAGCTATGTTCCACAAAGTTTCGGGGATGGGGACGGTTTAGGGGATGAGGATGTGTTTCCAGTATGGGTACGATTTAGGGCCAATTTTTAGGGGAGGGTAGGGTACGACTATTAAAAAAATTGGGGAATTTTTATAGAGAGAAATTTCAAATATGCATATCACAACATTGATGAAGTATTCATCATAGATATTTTAGAAGCTTAATACATAGCATTAGACTTGAATTGAGATTTCACATGTGAATCGATAAGCAAAATAACAAAATTGAAAATTCAAATGCTTTTATTGTCAATATATGGCTTACATATAGCAAAAATGCCCAAAGGCTCCAAATATCAACCATGAAATGACAAAATATTAAAATGTAAATACTATAACTAAACTACTAAACAATAAACATAGAAGTCCGCAATAATATATAACTTTCCATAATCAGTAGATGGTAGGTCTAAGAGTCTATATCAAGGAGATTTGATGCCCTAACCTCCCCTTTCAACTATTGTTTACTCCTTGACTAGCTGCTCCTATTCTTTGTGCTCTTCTCCTTTGCGAATGTGAAAATGAATTTCTTTTTCTTCTTTTTGGTTATTTTACAGAGTAGCCGAAAACTCCACTGCCCCTCCTTGGGCGCACTTATCCCCATACCCATATCTGTATCGGATACATATGCAATATGGCATGGATACACATCGGATTCCCTACCCACATGTGCCCAAAAATCTTTTCAACTGTGCCAAATACTATGTGGTTTGATTTTAAATTTTTTTTACATAAATCTTCATTAACTTAATTTAAAACAAACTTCAATCATGAAACTATTTAAGTATGTATAAACAAAAACCTACACCAAATGAGGAAGAAAAATGAAATGTTTTTCTATTTCAGCTAGCCATTTTTTTGGGTTATCTTCTAGAGCAACTCTACCATTATTAAAATATTGTAAATATTTAAACCAACTAATAATTATAATGTATGTAGCAATTATATGTCTATATTGCTTTTAAAGTAATGACAATATCCTCTAATAACTTAGAAAATTGTGTTAAATATGTGTATTTGTTTTTTTATGAATGTTGTATCCAACCGTACCCATATTGGGGGTCTTAGAAAAAGGCCGTATCCGTATCCGATACCGTACCCGTATTTTGATATTGTTAATTGTGGTTTGGGTATCCTTGATATTGTAGATTAGGTTTTGATATTGTTAATTGTGGTTTGGGTATCCTTGTGGGGTAGCCAGCCTTTTTTTCAAATTTAAAAATGCCTAATTTATTAACACTACCAGTCCAAAAATGGCTTGGGCCATAGGGGACAGTCATAAGTCTTCGAGACGGGTAGGGGGCATCTAGCTGTCCCCTAGCCGTCCTAGGGACTTCTAGTCATATCCCCGTACCCTGCTGCTTTCAAAGTGGCGTTTCGGGGACGGTACCTGAATTGCCTATTTTGAAACGCCATTGAGGACGGCAAAATTCCGTCCTTGCATCCCCG
Organism: Thuja plicata; assembly: GCA_018584345.1. Taxonomy (NCBI): domain Eukaryota; kingdom Viridiplantae; phylum Streptophyta; class Pinopsida; order Cupressales; family Cupressaceae; genus Thuja; species Thuja plicata. The sequence goes on along the minus strand of MU226340.1, from coordinate 81,414 downwards.
TGGAGCATAGATGCATAGTCTACAAAATGCTGCCTTGTACCTCTTGGTGACTTCAAATTTCTATATGAGACAATCCTCATTAGCATAGAAAGAACCTCAACACTATTAATTTGGGCTCAATTTGAAGGCAAAAAAACATATTTAGGTGGTTATTGCGTTCTTTCTCTTCAATAATTTTGTTCACGTGTTTGGATAAAGTTTATTCAAGATCTTGCACTTTCTCATTGATGATGGCTTTCAGCTTCTCAATTTATTGAATACCATCATATATGTCTTCCAAGAAAGACTTGTACATGTTGGTGCAAGGTTCTGGGCCCTTTCAAAACCCTGCTTGATAAAAAACAAATTATACTCAAAATGGGCCCAATGAAATTAAGAAAATATGCAACTTAATCACATCAAGAGGCATCTAGGATCATTTGCTTGATATTTTTTACCTTTTAGCATTGACTTGCCTTCATATGGACCAAGTTTGGCTAATAACTGTACAAGAAAGTGTCTCAAGTCGTCACAAGCTATCTCAAGGCTATTACGTTGGAGGTGAAATGGGTCTCAACAACCTATTAAAAAATACAAATAGAATGATGAAAAACGAATTCCAAAGAAGAAAATGATTTAAATATACATGAATGATGTGTGGTGACTGGTGACATGCAATCCAATCAATTTTTTTGCCAACCTTTTATAGCATAAGTTTGATGAAGCAAACAACTCAAGGTGTCCAAAAGATGCATGAATAAGGTTCCTTAACCAACAAACTAGTAATGCTACAATTCTTTGTATTGTCTATTATGACTTGAACAGCATTACAAGGTCCCTCTTTGTCAATCCATGTGATGGAGATCTTAGCAATAAATTGGCCATCTTTCACCTCTCCCTTGCTATCCATGGTTCTATAAAACACTTCCTTTTTAAGGGACACAGCAATCATATTGATCATACGGTGATTGTTAACATTTTTTTCATCCATCATAAACAATGGACAACCTTGCCTCAGCCTATGGATTCCTTATGGGTTTGAATGAGTCTTTTACAAGCTTGACCTCCCTGTCCAATAAGGGGCCATGCATTTTCTTAAACTTGGGGCCCTTGTATTCTTTTGAAGCCTTATTAATTTTTTTTCAGAATTCCTTACCAATATAGTGAGGGAACAATATTGAAAGCTAACCCATTTACATAAATACATCTTGTTGTGTGTTGATTGACAATGTTTTTAGCTTCATTTTGAAATGTCATTTCCAAAGGTTCCGTAGGTCCCTTATTTCTAATGGGTTGTTTTTAAATTTTGAGAAGTGGTAAAAAGTGGGTGGCTTTCTATTACAATACTAGGGTTGGATAGGGTCTGGGGATTGGATTCCTTAAGATCTCTTTGCTAAAGGATGATTTGCTCTATGGCCTATTGCTTCATTTATTTGCACTTGCTCATTAATACTTCCTATCACCTACTTTGATGGCACAAGTATACCTTTTTTTAGGGCAAGTTTTGATCTTGTCTAGGAATGTCACACAAGTTGGCTTTCACCTGATTATATGAACTTGAATACTTGACCCAACACCCTATGCAAAATCAAATGTATCCCCTACCACTTGGAATTGGTTTTCATAGCAACATACTTCAAAGAGGGTATTTTGGGTCTGTTTTAAAGTGGGATTGGCCCATGGAGCTAGAACTAGCTGCCATTGTAATGTGTACGGAAACAAGTTTTATAAACAACTTATTAAAAAAAATGAAAATTAAAAATATATAATACAAAATCAAACTCGTTTAATATGTTAAGTATCGTGATACTTTCATAGAGGTGAAAGGAAATTAGAAAAGAAGAAGTTGGAAAGCAAAACAAAAGAGTTTGTTTGTGCAAAACAAAACAGAAAAAAGAACAAAAATCCCCTTTTTTGAAAATCTTCTACGATCTTGGCAGCTAATGGACTTTTGCACTTGGGTAGGAATAGTGATGCAATTGTATTGGAACTTTCAACGATTAATCTTCAACTCTCTTTCTGTAATGACAAACAAGAATCAAAGTTAAACAAAAAGGAATGGCATTTGTTTCTTGCAATCAAAACGAGGTACACTCAGTTTATTTTAATGTTTCAAATGTTTTAGGTGGCACTTTTAAGGTTAGGGATCGGTTTTAGTGTCACGGTCAAGTCAAATGTGAGATTTTTTTAATTTTTTTTTAAAAATTAAATTCATCAAAATGAAAAAACAGATAGGTTTGCTGCAAGTTTGTGATGATTTCTTTAATTCATTCAGATTTGTCCAAGACAGACACAATATCCTAAACACTTTTTGGCAAAATTTGATGGTGCCTCGAATGAGGCTTGAATTTGGATGCATAGCAAGGTGAACTGCAATTATACCTTCTTTCTATTGCCACCTTATTCAATGCGATTGCAACAATATTCCAAGTTCCTAGGAGAATAACCATAAAATAATATCTATCAAGTCCTCGTGGATATCCAAGTACCCATTCCAAGGATGTTTATAACAAAAGCCATTTATGACAGAAGTATTATACATAGGATTATAAGGCGAATGTTGCACTAAATCCTAACACTTGCACTATCATCAAGGAAGTTGGTCTGAATGCTTTATGCTTGGACCTTCCAGCTCAGCTTGACATACTCACATGGATAAGGTCAAACAACTCAAGTCATACGAGACTTCACAATTGGAAGTGGATGTTTACTGTGGTTGACGATGTCTTGCACAATGTTAACACACGTAAGACTTCACACCTGGCAGTTGATGTTATTAGACATAGTGTTCAGACATAAACCTTCTCTGGTCGAAGACATCTTGCACAATGTTAACAGGCAGTCCATGACCACTAGATATTTGGAAGGATGCAGAAGGCACATTACTAAAACAGGCCAAGTCATATAAGACTAAGTGTTAAGACTCAACCAGCTTTGTCCCTTCCAAACAAGTTGAAATGGGTAGAAGGTAAATACTTCACTTGATTATTCAGTTGGAAGTTAGAACACTATCAAAAGCTTGTTCTTTTAATTCATCAGGATCTTGAAGGGTCCTTTATTGGAGGATGAGACACGGTGAATAGCAGGCAAGCTTCGCTTGAATATTCAAATAGAACTATGTTAAATATATCTTTGCATAAATCTGCTCAATGTTGGCTCTCTTGTACTAATAATATGTGCAGCTTCTTGTTTGTTGTTAGATATGTTTTTTTACAGCTTTGGATGAAAGACAACAGTTGGTAGGAATTACAAATTAGTTGCTTCTTTTAGTTTAGACCAGTAAATTCATTTATAATAATGATCTGTTGCTGTCACAAGTTTGTACCCTTATTTTTTAATACTTATGTCTCAATCTATTCTTTTCATCGGACAGGTATGCTGTTATTGTTTCTTTTGAAGCTGATGATATAAAAGGTAGGCTAACAACATGGTCAGACTGGCAATCTACGCTTCGCCTCTGTGGTAGTGTTGCCAAGGTACTTCATTTCGTGCTTCATGTATTTCTGAAGTATGTTATTTTTTTGTTTGACCCAGGGAAAATTACGTTATATTGGTGACCTGGTTTTTTGTTTTGCTTGTGACATTACACAGACAACGTTACTCATAAGTATTGTGCCAAAAAACAATGAGACTGAAGAAGCGTCACCCTCATGTTTGGACAATTATGATGTTGAAGAATTTGAAATTAAAAGATGGATGGCAGAGAAGCACCGAGAGGATGTATCATCAAGGAAAGATAAAAGATAATCAGCATTGTAAATTATGTAATTTACAATTGAGGAAATTTTCCAATGCAAATCATGTTATTGCAGCTTTGAGGTTTATAATATATGTATTAATTTCAATTTTTCAACAGAGCATCGCTTGTTCTGTTGACTATTCAGCAAATGTTTGACTGCACTATATTTCAACTGGTCATCAGCATGAAAATTGGCATCATGTAAAAATTAGCAGGGTATCACTTTGTCACGAAGCATTAAGAAAATTCATCTCATCACATCTGACTAGCAATTTGGGTTGTAACTATAAGAACATGTTCATTGTAAAATTTGATAAATTTTATGCTAGTTAGCACTTAAACCTTTAAGGCATCACATGATTAGCTATTATTTATTGTCTATTGCTTGGCGATTACTATTTTGCTAGAGGTATAATTTTTTCTGATGGTTGGATAGACACTGGCTAATATTTGTGGGGCAAGGGTCATAGAGAATAAGACTTTATAATGCTTTGCTGGCCTCGATTTTTGCTAGACAAAAATTAAGGGACAACCCTACAAATTTTGTTCAATTTGTAATCCATACATTCTTTTTGCACGCATTTTGAGGTGCACATTATTTAGTCTGGAGTGTTTTTAACTTGAAGTCGTGTTAGTGAATGGGTAAAGCCCTTTGTTTTCATTTCGTTAGTGCTTGGTCATTTTTTAAAGATAGTATTTGCAATTTTGTGCAAATTTGGAACTTTCCCCCTTAATTACAAGTGAGTTTACAAATCCACTTACAATTCGGACTTGAAGTACCGATTTACACTTGCTAAGCTGACCTAAAGTCCCGAATTACATTAATGGGCATGTAAACACTTGGAGGTGAAAATTTAACTTCTGATAACAACTAGGAGGGCAATTAATGTTTTTGAAGTCGATTTCTGATTGGTTTGTGACTCTTTTTCGTTGACATATTTTAACGAGTTTTGAGTTTTCCTAAACTGCCTCTTAATTGCTTTTCAGAATCCTGTGCAAGCATATAGCATGTTTATTGATCGAATCCTTTTGCAAATAAATTATGCATTTCCATGATCAATCGTAAGCCCTCTTTAGTGATTTGTTTTTTTCTTGTCATTATCCAAACCCTTGTGTGTTTGAAGTAATTGACTCAATCCTTGTATAAAAGCATTTTTCATTTTTAAACCATAAATATCGCCGAATTTGATTGTTTTCATTTGAGTTAGGGTTTTTGTTGTCATTTCTGATGCCCTTGTCTTGTGTTGTAGCTCATTTTCGTTTAGGGTCTTTTGCGATTTGGGTTTCTTTGCTTACATCAACTACTTTGGGATCGTTTGCCACTGTGTTGTGCGAAATTACTTAACAAATTACTTAACAGTTGCCATATCATAGTCAAATCTCAAGAATTTGTGTACGCATTACTTGTTTGCCTTCTAAAACTATCATTTATTTTTTCAATGCGTGAACATTATTATGTGCAAAAGGTGAAGTAGTTTCTCTTGAAATGATAACAAGGTAATTTTCCCGCCCAACTTCCATGTGGAGTTTGGGCTTTTTCCCGACCACATTTACTATTGCAATGATAATGCAATCAGAACTCCCATTTATGATTACAACGTTTCACAATACCCTCAAAAGATGCAATTAGAATGAATAACTCTTATTGCAATCAAAACACGTGAATGACTAGTGCAGTTGGGACTTATAACCCTGCCTGCGTACAAAGTTGAATGTGCTTTAAGTGCAATCGAGACTCGATTGCAAGACACTTTACATTTTCTGTATGTGCGACGTCTCGATTGCAAGACACTTTGCATTTTCTATATGTGCGACGTCTCGATTGCAAGACACTTTACATTTTCTGTATGTGCGACGTCTCGATTGCAAGACACTTTGCATTTTCTATATGTGCGATGTCTCGATTGCAAGACACTTTGCATTTTCTATAGTTGCGATCACACTTATGTGCACATTTACACTTGCATAGTGTAATCAAAAGTTTAAGTTCCAATTACACATTCTATTCGCACTTACACATTGCAAAAAAATTCCTTTGCTATCGGGACTTTTAGTCCTGATTGCATTAAGTATCGTGCATTGCTTTGTGCAATAGAAACTTTTAGTTTCAACTACATAATGTTTTTCCCTCCATTATTGTAAATATAAACATCCTTAACTCGTGCAATGTCTTTAAAACCTCAAAATTGCAAGTTTGCCCATTTTTAGTCACCTTTTCTCCTTTTTTTTTTTTTTTGTCTTTTTTCCCCATCATCTCGTTTCTTGTGTCAAGTTGTTGTCCAACTTGGGAATCTTTTGAATCCACCACATATGACGACATACAAGTTAAAACAGAGACATGGCTGCTACACTGTTCATAAGGAATATCACTAGTTACTATCAAGGGAGCCGCTGTATCAAGACACGACAGTATAAGGCCACGAGAGATTACTGCAAATATCAAGTTCAAGGTAGAAGCAAGGTGATTTATGGACAAAGGATAGAGGTAGAGGACTGTTGGAATAATTTCTTGTTGCACCAAAATATCGAACTGTCAATGTTGATACAAATGCCAAATTTAACTTGACCCACGGGAGGTGGTTAAGCCATGTCACAAATCTCCAAGGAGGCGTTGACCACCAAGTCAACAATGTCCCCCTCAGCACTGACTGAGCCTTTAGCACCCATTGATGGGAGACTCGAACCCGTGACCCAAGGCTTTGATACCAATTGTTGGAGTCATTTGTGGTTGCACCAAAAGCTTGGACTGTCAATGCTTGATACAAACACCAGATTTAACCTAACCCACGGGGAGCGGTTAAGCCATGTTATGAATCTCCAAGGAGGTGCTGAGCACCAAGTTAACAAGGAAAACAAGGTATGAATGACAAACCTAAACTCACTTTTGATAATGAAATCCATAAGAGTCTTGACTTGTTAGACACTTAGGTTAGTTTCAATTATGTATATGTAATTTAGTTCTAAGAAATTACATGTAAAGTCAAAAATTGTAATTACATGTGACCACATCACATGTAGAATTATAAAATGGAATTACATGTAATCACATTACAAGTCGAATTAGAATAGAACTATAATGTTGAAGAAGTCAACAATTAGTTAGAATCCTCTCACCTTTATCTCACATCCACTGTTTTACAAATAAGAGAGGGTTCATTGTAAATAATCATCGCTTGACAATGCAACAAAAATTCTATTAGTTTGTGTGTGCACTCCTAAACTTTGGTTTTGGATGTAAAAGCAAATTGCAGTCAATAAAAGAGGCAGGCTGCTTCCAAACTTTGTGTTGGAAAAAAAAATGACGTGACAACATTATCTGAAAATGATCGCGACTCTTGTGGCGTCCTTTAAAAGGTGATTTGAACCCAACCTTGTCGTCTTTGAGCTGCTTATTGTGTTCATAATTAATGTTATGTTTTCAGACTTGATCTTGGAGTCTTTCTGTTGCTTGTTACGTTTGGAACTAACGTCATTTGCCCAAGCTAAGAATTAATTTGTGGTCTTTGTGTTGCTTTTATATTTTGTGTTTGAGCATTTAAGGTGTAGTATATGTTGGAGTCTTTGAGTTGCACGTTTGTTCCATCTTTGGTATGAATTCACATAAGAAATCATGAAAAATCTTTCAGCTTTCATGAGCTCCTTGGTCACTTGATTTTCTAGATTATACTTGAAAGTTTATTGTAAGAAAGTAACATTAGTTGTGAAAGAAGAGGATATTTAGTTGTGAAAGAAGAGTCTTTGAGTTGCACGTCTGTTCCATCTTTGATCTGAATTCACATAAGAAATCATGGAAAATCTTTGAGCTTTCATGAGCTCCTTGGTCACTTAATTTTCTAGATTATACTTGAAAGTTTATTGTAAGAAAGTAACATTAGTTGTGAAAGAAGAGGGTATGATGAAGAACACCTTTTTTGAGGAAAGAGAATATGGCGAATGTAACACCCATTGATTAGCTTAGAGTACATAATCTTAGATCTTATTTAGGTGTTAGTTATTTTTAGTAGCAATAGACAAGGGAAGCCTTAGGAGAGACCGTGTCTCGCGTGCTATGGTTGAAACTATTGTTTTGCATTTGATCAAAAAATTATCAATTGCAAAATATTTAGCAAACATGCTTTACTCTTTGAACCACATAATTTTGCATTCAATTGCTATGATTTTGCAAATATTGATAGATTGGGAGTAGGATTACGTAGTAGTGAGCACAATGATGTCTATATAACATATATTGCCATAATCTTACAATGTGCAACTATGATCAATAGCCATATGCGTTGGCGCATATGGATGAACTAAAATAAAATAACTCTTAACGTGTAAGGCACAAATATTTGAGTGATAATTAAAAGGTGAAACATATGCCAAAAATAAGGGTGCAAATGAGTATAATCATAAGGATATATGGATAACCATATCACATGGTTAGAAAATGGTTAAACTTGTAAGTTGCAAATATGTGAGTATTAATTGGGTCCATGCAGAATCTTATGCCATAGGGAAAAAATAGGCGTGAAAAGTCATATTAATATAAAAGGTTTATGGACAATCAATATTAAAAAATAAGTCAATGGGCCATTTGTCTGCTGGTGAAGTTGAATGGTTCCTAATGAGCCAACCAAAGATTAAGTATTGTTGAGTGCAAGATTTTGACATTATAAGGGATGAGTCTGGGATCAATGCCCTAGATGAATTGGTGAGAATGGATACCCCTTAATCCTTGGCTCTTAGGCAAAGAGGTTTCAGTCTAAAGGCTCGTGCTCCCATATAAGATAGCTACAAACTTTCTGAATGATATACAAATATTCCAACGAAAAACTTCCCAAAATAAATATTTGACGAACCAAACAAGGTGCAAATATATAAAAAATAATAAAAAAGGCCTTTTTTCTTTGAAGATTGACATGTATAAAGTTTTTAGATTCAACCATATTTTGATTAGTGTCCATATATTCTACATCTTAGTTTTGATTTGGATGAATTTGTTGTTTGCTACTTAACTCAACCGACAATAATTTTGAAAAGATTGTCCTAATTTGTTCTATTTATCCATTATAGGGGATGAAAGGATAATGTATTTCTAATAACATGTAGGTATGAAAGGATGACATATTTCTAGTAGCATGTATAGGGATGAAAGTTCTGTATTTCTAGTTTTTGATCAAGTAAAATAGGTTTTACAGGGTGCCTGGAACCCGAAACAGAGCGAAAGATCATAAAGAAAACCCAGACTAAAAAGACGGAACCAACAAACAAGACAGGCCACCACAGGGCCGCAAAAACAGGTTTTGAAGGGGCCCCGAAACCCTATGCAGGTTTTGAACCACAACAAAGGGCGATCAAGATTTACATTTAGGCCCGCCCTTGTGTGAACGTAAATGCATATCAAAAGAGGGCATGTACGGCTTTGATTTCTTTCTTTTAACTGTTATCCATCCATCCCCCACCTTCTCTGTAGCTCTCTACCAAGCCAAAGAGTTAGCTAAGGAGCCAACGAGGCTGTCCACACCAGCATGCACTACTGGGACATGGACAATGTCACCACCGCACCCCAAAACTCCACTTGGAGAAACAAGGACAGAAGAATCCACAACACCAGCAAACAGGACATCTGACCCAGAGACAACAACAACAATCCGGTCTGTATCAGCAGCAGCAACACCCGAAAGGACAACACCACCATTCTGAACCAAGGCAACATCTGGGACAACATCAATAGCTTCATCAGTATCCTGATCAACCTGAGAGGAGGAGGCATCCAAACCCCCATCCTTAGGCACTTTATGAATCATATGATGATGGGCAGAAGCCCCCAACCACCACGAAGGTGATTTATTCATTTTTACCCTTTCAGATAAACATCGAGCAACAACATGGCAATTCCTATGGCATATCCTGCATCTAAACAGAATTCCCTCATATTCTAGAGTCTGGGTCCAGGAGCCCAAGGGAGAAGCCAGAGAAATCTTCTCAGGGAGACCCTTAGAAGCATCTGCTTCCACAAGGATACAAGCATATGTCGGATGAAGAATGTCAGAGGATCCTGAATCAACCATCTAGAAATCCCTAATGGCCCCCCCCATAGATTCCAGAACAAAATCCAGCCATAGATGAAGGGGAAGATGTGAGAGTCTCACCCATATGGGTGTCTTTTTAAAAGACTCGGTAAGAGGATCAAACTCCTTACGCCAGTGTTTGGCCATAAGGGGGAAGCTGTCATTGTCCCAAGTGAAGTACCATTCACACAGAATAATTTTTCTGTCTGCAACATTTCCAAACTTTGCTATAAAAAAACCCTTTGCCACAGGGTATATCTGAACAGTTTCAGATAAAATAGGTTCCCAATGTTTGGAAATCCAAGCATGCAAGTCCGATAGAGAGGGCCAAAAACCCCTAAATCTGAAGATGGCAGCATTAGAGTAAAAATCCTTTGCATTTGAAATGATTTCATCAACTATATCATCAGGTTTCAAATTTACCACAATGGGGTCTCTTACAGAGACATGCGTCACACCAAGAGGTCGGGACCGAAGGCTTCCTCCCCCTTTAACAGTAGTTGAAGACTTGGAGCCATGAATATTTACTTCAAAATTAGCAATGTCTGCATAAGAAACAACATGTCCACTAGGTTTGGCACCAGAGGACAAAGAACCCCCACCGAAAACCACCGGAGTAGCAACTAGCCTAGGCACACCAACGGGAGAAATCAAATCCATCTGCAAGCGGGAAGCAGCAAAGGAAGAAACGACAGACATTTTAGCGGACTACGATTCTGTATTTCTAGTTTCTAAAACATGTGTGTTTTTTTAATTGATCAATAATCATTTATTAGAGTTTTTTTTTGTTGCATGTACACTTTAAAGTATAATGGTTATTAAGGGATTAATATTTATTATAAGTTTTGTTAAAAAAAGCACAAGTGGGAAAATAATCAACAACCATGCAAGGTCAAATGAAAAGATGAAGGAGAGGGTGATGGCAAGGTGATATAGTTTTCAACTCTAGCACTACAGATGAGTAAGGTGTACATTTCATTGAAGATGTGCATCTTACGGACATGGTTGGATGCTCGTGAAAGCATGTGGTTAGGCTCTAATCACATCATGTATAGTATTGCAAGGAGTTTGAAGATGAATTGTGTTTCCTTGCCAATGGTGGAATGGTGGCTCTGCGTGGGGTTTGTGCAAGGGTTCTCACTCTTTGAACATAAACGCTTAGATGCAACAACTACTACAATTGTTTTATCTGTTGTGGCTTCTATGGATCCTAGGATTGGGGAACAACCTATTTCATCCAAGGATGTAGGTGTTGTTGAGATCAGGAAAGAATAACTGTTCTTCCTTTGTTCCTTCACCACTCTACTTGTGTTGGGCTCTATTTTGGGGGTTGCTAATTTTGCAATAAATCGCTCAAGGTTCAAATCGTCCAAGGTACTCCTATTGACCTATTGTTTTAGTTGTGAAGGGTGGTGATTAGGTGCTTAAGATCCTTGATTTCCTTATAGAAAATATTTGTCCAACTTGAAAAATACTCTAGTTGGAAAATTTATAGGGTCTAGACTAATTGTTGAGTTTTCAAAGGATGGATAATAAGAGAAATGGGCTCTTGGGGGCCCCATGGAAACCTCGATGCTTGTGAAGGATTTCATTATGATTATTTTTTCCTCCATGAAAGTTGTATCAATACTCTTTTAGTGAGGTAATGGTTTTTGGGTAATTATGGCCTCCTCTTTGAAAGGTGGCATACAAGTTTTGATCTAGAGAAAATATGTTAGGATAGTCCCATTCTGGGCAAGAATTTCTAGTTTATTGCTTAAATATTTGGGATGAGGGATTTGGTCAAGAGGTATTAGCTCTTTTGGCTAGCTCATTGTTGTTGACAATGTGACAAAATATAGAAAATAATTATTATTGGCAAGGTTTTGTGTTAATGTGAATGTGAAGGAGAGGTTGCCTTCTTCATTCACTTTATCCTCTAAGGTATGGGATTAGGTGCTACAGATTAAATTTAACAACTCTTTGGTTTTTTTGCGATCATTATTTCATCACTTGCCATGCCCCTCATATGTGTAGAATAAAAAAATATCATCATTTGTAGGATTGGAAATCATCATCATTTGGAGGAGGATGGGTTCTTTTAGATATTTTGTGGCATCCCTCCATGGAAGGTGGATGATTCTTCTCTTGATAAGAAATTTTAAAAGTGTCATTTTTGGTTTATCGCTTGCACAAAGATATGTGGAGTTTGGCAAGGGATTACTCCCCCACTCCCCCTAGATTCATATCTCCAAACTCTAATAAAGAGCATCATGGATTAATTAAAGCGATGACATTGTGGGAAAGGTCCAATGTTCCTTGATGAAGTCAAGCTTTGAGCTATCTCTATTGGTGAATTTTGGGGTTTTAGTTTGATTCAGTTTTCAATGTTGGAGGGGTATTGTTGGTTTATTATTAATATTTGGAGTTTTTGTTATTTTCTCCTTATGGTTTCTTTTTCATTTCCTTTTGGCTTTCCATCTTGCCTCTTTTGTACTCTATACAAGGGCGGGGTCCCTTAACAACCTTGTATTCCAATTCATGGTTCTAGTCAAATTACACTTACTTTATAACAAACATTTATGAGACTAGCTTAAATCTTGAAATTTAAATTTAATAGTCATTTACATGCTAACAAATTAATATTATTACACCTTATTTTGGATAAAATATTGAAGACTTATTTTCAAATATTTAAATTATGGTAAGTAGACGATGTTATGAAATGACGGGCTGTTTGAAATATAGTTAAAATGTGATATTCTGCTTTCATGCACACATTGGAAATGTACATTTAATGCTAGATCTATATGTTAAAATGATTGTGAAATGTAAACGTGACTGATATAATTATTAAAAGAAAATAGTGGAAAAAATAAAATGTAGAAGTGAATAAATCATTAATGAGATTCCATGTTTTATATTATGATGTTACTAATTTGAATGTGTTGGTTGTTTTTGATATTAAAAAGCAACTAAACAAGGGGGAAGACCCTTAAAAAACAAAAACCCAAAAGCAGAAATTCAGGTTATAACCAACACGTAGACAACACAACAAGTGTTGGCTAGAAAGACCAAACACATAACACAAAAGATGGAATCCCTTCAAAAGAAAGACCAACCTCACACTGCAAGTGAATATGAGAGAAAATTTGAAGAGAAATTTTTCCTACACTGATAAATGAATGTCCAGGTGATGCTATCTTTAGGCTCCCCAATGAAGGAAACTCGGCTAGGGAAGGCGTCAACACAGTGGGAATAGAACTGAAGAAGTGGAGAAGTGTCAACAAAAGCTTGTTGTAGAACATAAGAAAAAGTAGTAGGAACACAATGGATCTCAAGGCTAGAGGGGGCTTCACTTGAAGAAGCAGGGGCGACATCTAGGGTTGTAGCAGGAGAAAGAATTAGAAGAGCAACAGAAGCCTGATTCTGATCAACAACATGGACAACATCTAGATTTACAAAAGGGGCTTCATCTTCATCAACGGGAAGTGAGTCCTCAGAGGAAGAATTAGAAAGAGAATCAAAAGCACGAACTGTCAAAAGCACGAAAAAGCACAAACTGTCATAAGCACTAGCATCCTTCCACCAAGAAGAAAAACCTTCTCAATGCAGAAGAGCGCAGTCAATAGTCAAGTGCCTAGTAGAAAAGAAACATAGACAACGAAAAGGAAGGCCCTCATAATCCAACACTTGATTCCATGGCCTATCCTTGACCATTAGCACCACATCTCCTAGAATCGTAGTGGAGCTATCCAAATCATCCAAAATGCGAGCGAAAGTAAATTGAACCAATGTAGCAGTAGCTTCATCTACCTTCAAAAAATGACCAAGAGAGTTCCAATGGCCTCAAAGAAAGACATCTCCTAGAAATGGAGTGGGAGATTGGGATGGTGAACATACACTGAGCGCACAATGAGTGGTTGAGTAAGAGGGTTGAAGGATGTTGTCCAAGGTTTGGCAGAGAGGGAATGATTCCCCCAAACCCATAACTTGTTCAAAATTAAATCGTGGTCTTCAGAAGAGGAAAATGATGCAATAAAAAACCCCTTTATGTTGGAGTACAATACCACTGAGAGGTGGGGGGGGGGGGGAATCAATGGTATAATAA
>MU226340.1:51434-65167 GCA_018584345.1 Thuja plicata | reverse complement strand
AGATTGATGGAAGAGGAAACATCTTGTGCAAATAATGGAGAAAAAACTCTTAATGCAATAACATCCTCAATTAATTAATAACCATCGAATTCAATAATTTACAAAGAGGGAATCCTTATAAAAGGATACCGAAACCCTAAACGGGAAACCCTAAAGGGAAAAACTAGGTTGCATAATAATAATTAATAAAAGAATTAATTATTAAATGCCTAAAGTTTAGCTTAAGTAAAAGAGAGATAATAAGTGACTTAATAATTAAATCAATATGATTTAATTAATAAGTGGAATCACTTTATTACTCTAACATAACATGCATACCTACAATCAAGAACTTTTAATTTGCTTTGCAAGTTTAGACATTTACTCAAATCAGGACAAATGTTATTAAGCTTGAAACATTAAAATAGCTAGTGCTGACTAAACAATAAAAGACACAATATTTTGAGGCAAGCTTTGATTAACATAAGACTTCAATGAAAGGATAACAACTAAATCATAACATAGGAATTAACTATAATATGCAGGACTCCTTAGAACTAGATGCCATATAGCAGGAAAATACACATGAAATTAAATACATCAAGATACCAACTCATAACACAAGGATGGTTTTGAGTGGAAACCCTACTAGGGAATGAAACCACTCAAAAATTTTCCTCACTGGATTAATTGAAAAATATCACTGACATACAAAAGTGTCTCACTAGCTAAATGTCTCACTAACAATTCTATCTCACCGATAGTCTTCTAAAAATGCCTCACTGTCTTATCCTTTTTTTTTATATAACAAATTGATGTTAACTACAGAGTTCAATCTCTTTTTCTCTCAAGTACATGTTCTAGTCTATTATCATATGAGACTTAGAACAAGAATGTAAACAACCTATAAAACCTTAATACAATAAATCATTCATCACATATACAACTCTATGAATCAATAATCCATTATCCTAAGATTCAACAAAGTGCACTTTACAAAACATATATCTAATCAAAATATGTCACTGAACCTTTTCAACATAATTCACCTCTCTGTCACACACCTCAAATTTGTCAAAGTAATATATATATTAAACATTTAAACTATAATATGATAGTTTTCAAATAAATTTCATATTAAAGTTTTTAAATTGTAATCTCTTTTCAAAAATATGATAATAATCAATTGATAAATCTTTGCATATGTCTTTTAAAATAAAACCTTAATCAAAACCCTTAATAATATGAACTTATCAACCATTGTTACAAGAAATACCCCGAAGTGTCAAAAATGCTAACTGTAATACCAAGAAATTTCAAATATACTAACTGTAGTATATCGAAATCACAAGAATGCTTGACAGTAAGAATTTGGGTTAGGGTAAACAAAACAATTAACAAACATACCTGAAACCCATTAATATTTTAGTAGGGTTTTGACACTTAAAAACCTTTAAAAACCCAAAGAATTTTTTTACAAACCCAACCCAAAGGGTTTCAAAAATGGAAACACAAACTGACACTTTCAATAATATCTTTAACCAGGGTTTGAACAAAAAAACCCTTAAAATGCCAAACATGATTACAAAGACTTGACCAAGGGTTTGAAAGAAAATGCAATTAACTTTTACTCACAGTTTTTAACTAGGGTTCCAGAAGGAATATAAAAAATACTATAAAAAGATTGTATAGTCTTGACATATGAAGAACCCTGACTAGGGTTTTTAAAAGAATGAAACAATTTTATGAAAAACCCTAAACTATATGAAAAGCTTGAAAGAAATTGTATATACAAACTGTAGCATACCAAAAGAAAATACTATATAGACTCTTGCAAATCATGTTTAAGAAAAATTGCAGATAAACTAACCCTTAAACCACAAGTTTAAACCATGGAATAACTTAACCAAAAAGAAAATAGCTAGTAAAGAACTCATGCTAGAAATCTTCCAGAGATCCCGCAATGTATCTTCCTTCACAATCTTTTAGAACCTCAATTGCAACTGTCACAACCTCTTTCTTAACTGTTAACATCTTGGAAACCATGAAGAAACTGTAACTACAAACTATCATGCCCTAACTCAACAAAGCTAGGGTTTACAAAATGAAACCCAAACTTACAAGATACTTTATGATATGAATGCCGACAATGCCATTTACAATAATCTTTAACTTTGCACAATAAATGCAAATAAGTATGACATCACTAATTTTCAAATTAAATTCCAAATTGTATGCAATATAAGATGTTGATGAAATGCCTTACAAAGGACAATGGCTAGGAGGCTGACCAAAAGATCTACATAGAAAAAAATTCTCAATGCCAAAATGTGGGCCCACTACAAATGAGTAAGGTGTACATTTCATTGAAGATGTGCATCTTGCGGACATGGTTGGATGCTTGTGAAAGCATGAGGTTAGGCTCTAATCACATCACATCTAGTGTTGCAAGGTGTTTGCAGATGACTTGTGTTTCCTTGCCAATGGTGGAAATGATGGCTCTACGCGGGGTTTGTGCAAGGGTTCTCACTCTTTGAACCTAAAGCTTAGATGAAACAACTACTACAATTGTTTTTTATTTTGTGGCTTCTATGGATCCTAGGATTGGGGAACAACCTATTTCATCCAAGGATGTCGGTGTTGTTGAGACCAGGAAATAATAACTCTTCTTCCTTTGTTCCTTCACCACTCCACTTGTGTTGGGGTCTATTTTGGGGGTTGCTAATTTTGCAATGAATGGCTCAAGGCTCAAATCGTCTAAGGTAATCCTATTGACCCATTGTTTTAGTTGCAAAGGGTGGTGATTAGGTGCTTAAGATCCTTGATTTCCTTCTAGAAAATATTTGTCCAACTTAAAAAATACCCTAGTTGGAAAATTTATAGGGTTTAGAGTAATTTGAGTTTTCAAAGGATGGGAAAATAAGAGAAATGGGCTCTTTGGGGCCCCATGGAGATCTCGATGCTTGTGAAGGATTTCATTATGATTATTTTTCCCTCCATGCAGGTTGTATCAATACTCTTTTAGTGAGGTAATGGTTTTTGGGTAATTATGGCCCTCTCTTTGAAAGGTGGCATACATGTTTTGATCTAGAGAGAATATGTTAGGATAGTCCCATTTTGGGTAAGACTTTCTAGTTTATTGCTTAAATATTTGGGATGTGGAATTTGATCAAGAGTTATTAGCTCTTTTGGATAGCTCATTGTTGACAATGTGACAAAATATAGAAAATAATTATTATTTTCAAGGTTTTGTGTTAATGTGAATGTGAAGGAGAGGCTCCTTTCGTCATTCACTTTATCCTCTAAGGTATGGAATTAGGTTCTACAAATTAAATATAACAACTCTTTGGTTTTTTTGTGATCATTTTTTCATCACTTGCCATACCTCTCATGAGTGTAGAATAAAAAAATAGCATCATTTGTAGGATTGAAAATCATCATCATTTGGAGGAGGATGGATTCTTATAGAGATTGTGTAAAATCTCTCCATGGAAGGTGGATGATTCTTCTCTTGATAATAAATTTTAAAAATACCATTTTTGGTTTAGCTCTTGCACAAGGATATGTGGAGTTTGGGAAGGGATTACTTCCCCACTCCCCCTAGATTCATATCTCCAAACTCTAATAAAGAGCATCATGGATTAATTAAAGCGATGACATTGAGGGAAAGGTCCAATGTTCCTTGATGAAGTCAAGCTTCGAGCTATCTCGATTGGTGAATTTTGTAGTTGTTTTGGGGTTTTAGTTTGATTCAGTTTTCAATGTTGGAGGGGTATTGTTGGTTTATTATTATTTTTTGGAGTTTTTGTTGTTTTCTCCTTATGGTTTCCTTTTATTTTCCTTTTGGTTGTCCATCTTGCGTCTTTTGTACTCTATGCAAGGGCGGGGTCCCTTAATAACCTTGTATTCCGATTAATGGCTCTAGTCAAATTACACTTACTTTATAACAAATATTTATGAGACTAGCTTAAATATTGAAATTTAAATTTAACAATCATTTACATGCCAACAAATTAATATTATTACACCTTATTTTGGATCAAATATTGAAGACTTATTTTCAAATATTTAAATTATGGTAAATAGATGATGTTATGAAATGACCCTATTTTCTTCTATTTATATGTTTGAAATATAGTTAAAATGTGATATTCTTCTTTCATGCATACATTGGAAATGTAAATTTAATGCTAGATCTATATGTCAAAATAATTGTGAAATGTAAACGTGACTGATATAATTATTCATAGAAAATAGTGAATAAAAAAAAGTAGAAATGAATAAATCATTAATGAGATTCCATGTTTTATATTATGATTTTACTCATTTGGATGTGTTGACTGTTTTTGATATTCAAAAGAAGCCAAACAAGGGGGAAAACCCTTACAAAACCAAGACCTGAAAGAAAAAATTTAGGGCATCACCAACACAAAGACACTACAACAGGTGCTGACTAGAAAGACCAAACACATAACACAAAATATGGAAGCCCTTCAAAAGAAAGGCCAACCTCAGAATGCAAGTGAAGATGCACGAGAATTTGAAGAGAAATTATTCCTACACTGACAGATTACTGTCCAAGTGATGCTATCCTTAGGGTCCCCAATGAACGAAAGTCCGCTAGGGCAGGCGTTAGGACAGTGGGCAGAGCACTAAAGAAGCGGAGCAATGCACGAAAAAAAGCTTGTTGTAGAATATAAGAAAAATTAGTAGGAACACAATCGATCTCAAGGCAAGAGGGGGTTTCACCTGAAGAAGCAGGGGTGACATCTAGGGTTGTAGAAGGAGAAAGAATTAGAAGAGCAACATAAGCCTGATTCTGATCAACAACATGGACAACATCTAGATTTACAAAAGGGGCTTCATCTTCATCAACGGGAAGTGAGTCCTCAGAGGAAGAATTAGAAAGAGAATCAAAAGCATGAAATATCAAATGATTAGCACAAGCATCCTTCCACCAAGAAGAAAAACCTTTTCGATGCAGAAGAGTGCAGTCAGTAGCCAAGTGCCCAGTAGAAAATCAACACCGACAGTGGAAGCGAAGACCCTCATAATCCAACACTTGATTCCATGGCCTCTCCCTAACCATTAGAACTGCATCTCCCAGAAGTGGAGTGGAGATATCCAATTCAACCAAAATACGAGCAAAAGTAGAATGAAAAAATGTAGTTGTAGCTTCATCCACCTTCATAAAATGACCAAGAGAGTTTCCAATGGCTTCAAAGAAAGACGTATCCTAGAAATGAAGTGGGAGATTGGGAAAGTGAACCTACACTGAGTGCACAATGAGTGGTTGAGTAAGAGTGTTGAAGGATGTTTTCCAAGGTTTGGCAGAAAGGGAATGATTACCCCAAACACACAACTTGTTCAAAATTAAACTGTGGTCTTTAGAAGAGGAAAATGATGCAATAAAAAACCCCTTTATGTTGGAGTACAATACCACTGAGGGGGGGGGGGGGGGGGGGNGGTGAATCAGTGGTATACTAATTCAAATGAATTTGAATTATTCCTTTCAAACACTTTGATGCAAGAGAACATACATACCTACAATCAATAACTTTTAATTTGCCTTGCAATTTTAGACATTTACTATTAAGCTTGAAACATTAAAATAACTAGTACTGACTAAACAATAGAAGACACAATATTTTGAGGCAAGCTTTGATTAACATAAGACTTCAATGAAAGGATAACAACTACATTATAACATAGGAATTAAATATAATATGTAGGAATCCTCAGAATTAGATGATATATAGCAGGCAAATACACATGAAATTAAATACATCAAGACACCAACTCATAACACAAGGATTGTCTTGAGTGGAAATCCTCCTGGAGAATAAAACCATTACAAAATTTTCCTCAATGGCTTAATTGAAAAATCTCACCGACATACAAAAGTGTCTCACTAGCTAAATGTCTCACTGACATTGCTATCTCACTAATAGTCTTTTTAAAATGCCTCACTGGCTTATCGTTTTTTTTTTATAACAAATTGATGTTAACTACAAAGTTCGATCTCTATTTCTCTCAAGTACACGTTCTAGTCTCTTATCATATGAGACTTAGAACTAGAATGTTAAAAACCTATAAAACCTTAATACAATAAATCATTCATCACATATACAACTCTGTGAATACATAATCCATTATACTAAGATTTAACAAAGTGTACTTTACAAAACCTATATTTTATCAAAATATGTCACTAAACTTTTTCAACATAATCCACCTCTCTTTCATACCCCTCAAATTTGTCAAAGGAATGTATACATATTATACATTTAAACTATAATATGATAGTTTTCAAATAACTTTCATATTATAGTTTCTAAATTGTAATCTCTTTTCGAAAATATGTTAATAATCAACTGATGAATATCTTCATGTCTTTTAAACAAAAACCTTAATGAAAACCCTTAATAATCTGAAACTATTATCCATTGTTAACTAAAATAGCCCAAAGTCTCAAATATGCTAATTGCAGTACCAATAAATTTCAAAATATACTAACTGCAGTATATCGAAACCACAAGAATTCTTGATAGTAACAACTCGGGTTAAAGTAAACAAAATAGTTAACAAACATACCCGAAACCCATTAATATTTTAATAGGTTTTTGACACTTAAAAACTTTGAAACCCCAAAGAATATTTTTACAAACCCGACCCAATCGGTTTCAAAAATGGAAACACAAACCGACACTTTCAATAATATCTTTAACTGGAGTTTGAACAAAAATAACCCTCAAAATGCCAAACATGATTACACAGACCTAACCAAGGGTTTGAAAGAAAATGCAATTAACTTTTACCCACATTTTTTAACTAGGATTCCAGAAGGAATATGAAAAATTCTATAAAAAGAATGTATAGTCTTGACATAAGAAGAACCTTGACTAGGGTTTTTAAAAGAATGAAACAATTTTATGAAAAACCCAAACTATATGAAAATATTGAAATAAATTGTATATACAAACTGTAGAATACCAAAAGACAACACTATATAAACTCTTGCAAACCATGTTTAAGAAAAATGAGCAGATAAAGTAACCCTTAAACCATAATTTTAAACCATGGAATAACTTAATAAAAAATAAAACACCTGGTAAAGAACTCATTCTAGAAATCTTCCAAAGATCCTGCAATGTATCTCCCTACACAACTTTTCAGAACCTCTACTAAAATTTTCACAACCTCTTTGTTAACTGTTAACATCTTGGCGACCATGAAGACACTATAACTACAAACTGTCATGCCCTACATGGGCTGTGATGCCCTAGCTCAACAAAGATAGGGTTTAAAAATGAAACCAAAACTTACAAGATACTTTATGATATGAATGCCGACAATGCCATTTACAATAATCTTTTAACTTTGTACAGTAAATGCCAATAAGTATGCCATCACTAATTTCCAAATTAAATGCCAAATGATATGCAATATAACATGTTGATGAAATGCCTTACAAAGGAGAATGGCTAGGAGGCCAACAAAAATACCTACCTAGCCAAAATAATTTCTCAATACCAAGGTCAAAATATGGACCCACTACAAATGAGTATGGTGTACATTTCATTGAAGATGTGCAACTTGCATACATGGTTGGATGATTGTGAAAGCATGAGGTTAGAATTTATTAACATCATGTCTAGTGTTGCAAGGTGTTTGCAGATGACTTGTGTTTCCTTTCCAATGGTGGAAATGGTGGCTCTGCGTGGGGTTTGTGCAAGGGTTCTCACTCTTTGAACCTAGAGGCTTAGATGCAACAATTACTACAATTGTTTTTTTTGTTGCAGCTTCTGTGGATCATAGGAGTGGGGAAAAACCTATTTCATCCAAGGATATAGGTGTTTTTGAGATCAAGAAAGAATATCTCTTCTTCCTTTGTTCCTTCACCAGTCCACTTCTGTTGGGGTCTATTTTTGGGGTTACTAATTTTGCAATGAATCATTCAAGGCTCAATTCGTCCATGGTACCATTGTTTTAGTTGAAAAGGGTGGTGATTAGGTGCTTAAGATCCTTGATTTCCTTGTAGAAAATCTTTGTACAACTTGACAAATATCCTAGTTAGAAAATTTATAGGGTCTAGACTAATGGTTGAGTTTTCAAAGGATGGGATAATAAGAGAAATGAGCTCTTTGGGGCCCCATGGAGATCTCGATGCTTGTGAAGGATTTCATTATGACTATTTTTTCCCTCCTTGAAGGTTGTATCAATACTCTTTTAGTGAGGTAATGGTTTTTGGGTAATTATGGCCTCCTCTTTGAAAGGCGGTATACAAGTTTTGATCTAGAGAGAATATGTTAGGATAGCCCCATTTTGGGTAAGACTTTCTAGTTTATTTCTTAAATATTTGGGATGAGGGATTTGGTCAAGAGTTATTAGCTCTTTCTGGTAGCTCATTGTTGTTGAAATTGTGACAAAATATAGAAAATAATTATTATTTGCAAGATTTTGTGTTAATGTGAATGTGAAGGAGAGGTTTCCTTCTTCATTCACTTTATCCTCTAAGGTATGGAGTTAGGTGCTACAGATTAAATATAACAAATATTTGGTTTTTATGTGATCATTATTTCATTAGTTGCCATGCCTCTCATGGGTGTAGAATAAAAAATATCGTCATTTGTAGGATTGGAAATCATCATCATTTGTAGGAGGATGGGTTCTTTTAGAGATGGTGTGGCATTCCTCCATGGAAGATGGATGATTCTTCTCTTGATAATAAATTTTAAAAATGTCATTTTTGGTTTATCTCTTGCTCAAAGACATGTGGAGTTTGGCAAAGAATTACTCCCCCATTTCCCCTAGATTCATATCTCCAAACTCTAATAAAGAGCATCATGGATTAATTAAAGTGATGACATTGTGGGAAAGGTCCAATATTCCTTGATGAAGTCAAGCTTTGAGCTATCTTGATTGGTGAATTTCGTAGTTGTTTTGGGGTTTTAGTTTGATTCGGTTTTCAATGTTGGAGGGGTATGGTTGGTATATTATTATTTTTTGGAGTTTTTGTTGTTTTCGCCTTGTGGTTTCTTTTTATTTTCCTTTTGTCTTTCCATCTTGCCTCTTTTGTTCTCTATACAAGGGTGGGGTCCCTTAACAACCTTGTATTCTGATTCATGGCTCTAGTCAAATTACACTTACTTTATAACAAACATTTATGAGACTAGCTTAAATCTTGAAATTTAAATTTAATAGTAATTTACATGCCAACAAATTAATATTATTACACCTTATTTTGGATCAAATATTGAAGACTTATTTTCAAATATTTAAATTATGGTAAGTAGATGATGTTTTAAAATGACCCTATTTTCTTCTATTTACATGTTTGAAATATAGTTAAAATGTGATATTCTTCTTTCATCCACACATTGAAAATGTACATTTAATGCTAGATCTATATGTCAAAATGATTGTGAAATTTAAACGTGACTGGTATAATTATTAAAAGAAATTAGTGAATAAAAAAAGAAAAGTAGAAGTGAATAAATCATTAATGAGATTCCATGTTTTATATTATGATGTTACTATTTTGGATGTGTTGGTTTCTTTTTATATTAAAAAGAAGCACAACAAGGAGACAAACCCTTACAAAACCAAGACTCGAAAGCATAAATTCAGGCCATCACCAACACGTAGACAACACAACAAGTGCTGACTAGAAAGATCAAACACATAACACAAAAGATGGAATCCGTTCAAAAGAAAGGCCAACCTCACACCGCAAGTGAAGATGAGAAATAATTTGAAGATAAATTCTTCATATGTCGACATATGACTATCTAGGTGATGCTATCCTTAGGATCCCCAATGTAGGAAACTCCACTAGGGCAATCGTCAACACAGTGGGCAGAGCACTAAAGTAGTAGAGCAGTGTCAACAGAAGCTTGTTGTAAAACAAAACAAAAATTAGTAGGAACATAATGGATCTCAAGGCCAGAAGGGGGTTTCACCTGAAGAAGCATGGGCGACATCCAAGGTTGTAGCAGGAGCAAGAATAAGAAGAGAAACAAAAGCCTGATTCTGATTAGCAGCATGGACAACATCCAAATTTTAAAAAGGAGTTTTATCTTCATCAACAGGAAGTGAGTCCTTAGAGGAAGAATTAGAAAGAGAATCAAAAGCACAAACTTTCAAATGATTAGAACTATCATCCTTCCACCAAGAAGAAAAACCTTTTCAATGTAGAAGAGCGTAGTTAGTAGTGAAGTGCCCAGTAGAAAAGCAACATCGACAATGGAAGGGAAGGCCCTCAAAATCGAATGCTTGATTACATGGCCTCTCCCTGACCATTAGCACCACATCTCCCAAAAGCAGAGTTGAGATATCCAAATCGACCAAAATGTAGGCGAAAGTAGAATGTTCGAATGTAGCAGTAGCTTCATCCACCTTTAGAAAATGACCAAGAGGATTTCAACATGCCTCAAAGAAAGACATATCCTAGAAATGGAGCGAGAGATTAGGAAGGTGAACCCACACCGAGTGCACATTGAGTGGTTGAGTAAGAGGTTTGAAGGATGTTTTCTAGGGTTTGGCAGAAAGGGAATGATTCCTCCAAACCCACAACTTGTTCAAAATTGAATCGTTGTCTTCAGAAGAGGAAACCAATGCAATAAAAAACCTCTTTATGTTGGAGTACAATACCATCGAGAGGGGCAGTGGGGGGGGGGGGGAATCAGTGGTATANGGAGTACAATACCATCGAGAGGGGCAGTGGGGGGGGGGGTGAATCAGTGGTATAATAATTCAAATGACTTTGAATTATTAGTTTCAAACACTTTGATGCAAGAGAACATACATACCTACAATCAAGAACTTTTAATTTTCTTTGCAAGTTTAAACATTTACTCAAATCAGGACACACGTTATGAAGCTTGAAACATTAAAATAAGTAGTCAAAATAAATGATAGAAGACACAATTTTTTGAGGCAATCTTTGATTAACATAAGACTTCAGTGAAAGGATAAAAACTAAATCATAACATAGGAATTAACTATAATATGCAAGATTCCTCAGAACTAGATGACATATAGCAGGAAGATACACATAAAATTAAATACATCAAGATACCAACTCATAACACAAGGATTTCCTTGAGTGGAAACCGTCCTGGAGAATAAAACCACTTGAAAATTTGCCTCATTGGATTAATTGAAAAATCTCACTGATATACAAAAGTGTCTCACTAGCTAAATGTCTCACTGACAATGCTATCTCACTAATAGTCTTTTTAAAATGCCTCACTCTCTTATCCTTTTTTTTTTAATAATAAATTGTTGTTAACTACAGAGTTCAACCTTTGTTTCTCTCAAGTACATGTTCTAGTCTCTTATCATATGAGACTTTGAACTAGAATATAAACAAACTATAAAACCTTAATACAATAAATCATTGATCACATATACAACTTTGTGAATCAATAATCCATTATACTAAGATTCAACAAAGTGCACTTTACAAAACATATATCAGATCAAAATATGTCATTAAAATTTTTCAACATAATCCACCCCTCTTTCACACACCTCAAATTTCTCAAAGGAATGCATATATATTATACATTTAAACTATAATATGATAGTTTACAAATAAATTTCATATTACAGTTTTTAAATTGTAATCTCTTTTAAACAATATGATAATAATTAACTAATAAATATCTGCATGTATTTTTTTTAAAAAAACCTTAATAATACAAACTTATTATCCACCGTTAACTGAAATACCCTGAAGTCTCAAATAAGCTAATTGCAGTACCAAGAAATTTCAAATATACTAACTGCAGTATATCGAAATCACAAGAATGCTTGATAGTAACAACTCAGGTTAAGGTAAACAAAATAGTTAACAAACATACCCAAAATCCATTAATATTTTAGTAGGGTTTTGACACTTAAAAAATTTTGAAAACCCAAAGAATTTTTTTACAAACCCGAACCAAAGGGTTTCAAAAATGGAAACACAAACTCACACTTTCAATAATATCTTTAACTAGGGTTTGAACAAAAATAACCCTCAAAATCCCAAACATGATTACATAGACCTGACCAAGGGTTTCAAAGAAAATACAATTAACTTTTACCCACAGTTTTCAAATAGGGTTCCAGAAGGAATATGAAAAATACTTTAAAAATAATGTATAGTCTTGAAACACGAAGAACCTTGACTAGGGTTTTTAAAAGAATGAAATTTTTTTATGAAAAACCCTAAATTGTATGAAAAGCTTGAAAGAAATTGTATATACAAACTGTAGAATATCAAAAGAAAATACTATATAAAATCTTGCAAATCATGTTTAAGAAAAATGAGAAGATAAACTAACCCTAAAACCACAAGTTTAAACCATGGAATAACTTACCCAGAAAGAAAACACCTGGTAAAGAACTCACGCTATAAATCTTCCAGAGACCCTGCAATGTATCTCCCTTCACAACATTTCAAAACCTCAACTGCAAATTTCACAACCTCTTTCTTAACTGTTAACATCTTGGCGGCCATGAAGAAACTGTAACTACAAATTATCATGCCCTACATGGGCTATAATGTCCTAGCTCAACATAGCTAGGGTTTACAAAATGAAAGCCAAACTTACAAGATACTTTGTGATATGAATTCTGACAATGACATTTACAATAATGTTTAACTTTGCACGATAGATGCCAATAAGTATGACATCACTAATTTTCAAATAAAATGCCAAATGATATGCAATATAACATACTAATGAAATATCTTACAAAGGATAATGTCTAGGAGGCCGACCAAAAAAACTACCTAGCAAAAAAAAAATCTCAATGTCAAGGTCAAAATATGGACCAAATAAAAAACTCAAACTTTCCATCTTTTTCAAACAAAAATGAAACTTAAATATGCATTTAGTCATTGCATATGAGCTGATATACATGTAGTATATCTATGCCACTGAAACAAGATGTTGATCACCATTATATCAGTGTATGCCAAAATTTCACTATATTCTAGTGTCCATATAAACCATGTAAACCATAACATCACTGATACCCATATCTCAATAATACTGATTTCACAATCCATGTAAATCATATAAACCATAATATCTCAACACTATAAACCATGTAATCATACACTTTCTATCACAATCATACTAATGCAACCATGATATGATCAAAACATAATAACTCCACATCTAATATAAACCATAATATATCAATATATCACTAACATCACCATAACATTGTCATACTACCAATGACATCCTAATACCAAGATTATTGTGCTTGGCATAAAGGACTGTAGGATTTGTAAAACATGCAAATCCACAGAATGCCAAGAACACCTGCATGCAAAATACCTAAAGCTGAAAGAGAAACCTGTGAGAGAGAGAGAAGCTAGGGTTTGAAAAATCTCAGCGGAGTGAGAGCCAAATTATTATTTCCAAAAAGAATGAAAAAAGAATTACAAAATTCAACCTTTAAAGGTGAACAAACCCTAAAAACATAAAGGCTAGGTTGCGCAATATAATTAATAAAAATTATTAATTATATGCACCTAAGAGATAGCTTAAGCGAAAAAGAGTAAACTGATTACTCTAACACCCCCCCTTAAGCGAAGCTCAGGAGGTAAGATAACCTAGCACAGCTAAGAAAGAAGGAAATGGGTCCCGACAACAAGGCCTGATCAGGTACCCAACAACAAAGAAATCTCTGTAAACCGGGGAAATAGAGAAAACCCAGTGGGAAAAACCCTACCCCAAAAAGAGATATAA
>MU226340.1:23977-45852 GCA_018584345.1 Thuja plicata | reverse complement strand
AAAAATGTGTTCTGTCAAAAAAAGATTGCATCTCTCTATACAAACTTTGATGATGTTGGATTTGTTAATCATAGGAAAACTTGCAATCATTCAACACTTCAATTGAAGATTAGCATTCAAACCAAACCAGCAATTAACTTCACCAGGTTCATGTAACTGAGTGATGAATCTGAACAAAGTTATTGCATATTGTATTGTTAAGAAGATAGAATGAGTACAATGAAAAGAATATTTGAAATTTCCCATGGAAAAAGATAATGCTTAACAAATGACTCCAAATTGTAGCCCGAGTGCCTAGTAGCACAAATCCAGCAGCTACATTGGCAATGGAAAACCAAGAACTGGCAAGTGGGAGTCCGACATACAAAGAAATTGTGGATCAATCAATAACAATTACAGCTATACCAAGATCTTACATTCCTGAACCCAATTGATGTGCCATTACAGAGCTTTGACATTGTAACTTTTATTAACTTATTAATGATGTTTTCTCTTTCCAAGACTAATTGCAAGAGATCTTTTTTGGATGAAGATAATCAACAAGAAACCAATACTAATACTGGCATTGGAAACTCAACATTTTTTATTGAAAACCTAGAAGTTTGTGTTGAACTATTTGGATATGTATATTCATAACAGCAAGGGCTCTGCCCCACTGAAACAACCACAAATACTAAATAGTGACATTGAAATAAAATCCGCACCTATTCAAAGCATCTTGAGCATCGAACGTCGCTACACAGCCAGAAGAGGAAGCCAAACCCTAACACGCAGCAGAGTTGGAAATCACTGTTTAAAACGTGGATATCCCAGCCGGCAAAAATGTGGATATCTGCGGACGTTTCCGCCAATTAAAATGGGGTTTAAATCCCAAAACGTGGAGTTTCCCGGACCCGACGGGGACATTAAATTTGGTTTATTTGAGCACATAACCGTGGATTCGAAAGTCATTCCACCTCCTGAGGTGGAATTGTGAAATCCACATTTTTGGCAAAATGGGGTCATGCAAATCCACATTCCCATTCTCAAAAAGGGCATCCAAACAGGGAATTGCACCCCATAACTGGGTTATGGGTGGCATAACCCGTTTATGGGGTGCAACCAAACGGGCCCTTACTGAATCCTTCTCCTCCAAACCATTGTAGATCCTTTGTTTTTTTAACATGATATCCATCTCCATGTTGTGATTTTTAGATGGTCTTCTAAAACTACTATGAAAAAATATGCTATATGCCCAAATTTGTTACATTTATAACATATTTTATTCCTATCTCTTGAGAGCATACTTCTTCCAAAAGAATTTGCAAACCTTCTACAGCGTATTGATCTATGATCATATGCAAAACACGAGTAGAAATAACCATGAATTTTAGAATAATTATATCTTGAAAACTTTTCATTTCTTATTCTACCTTTGTAGGTATCCTTCCTTTGTAGGTATCCTTAGGAATAACATCAGAATAATTTAAATCAACCATTTTTCTTGAAATTTGTCTATTCTTGCAACACTATCTTTTCCCATCTGCAGACACAAAAATTGTTTCATTATTTGACTCTTTGTCACTCTTAGAGGTTTTTCCTACATCGTACCCTAAACCAGTAAGATGAATAGAGTATTTTTGACTACTTAACATAACATCTAGTGCATCAAAACATTTATCAAACTTATTATACTTATCTGGTTGAACCTTGTGATATTTAATATTATTCTTTAGAATAAAAACTTCTTCAAGTTTATGACACTTAGAAATTTTTGTATCAAAGTAGGATTTTGTGATTGCCAATATCATCTTAGTCTCTTCAATCTCTATTTTTAGATTCATGATTATGCCATATGATTCATAATATTTTAATGGAGAGTGTTTCTCTACATTATTTTTCAAGGAGTCAAGTTCATTTTCACACTTTTTACATGTTTCCTCTTTAGCCTTTAACTTTACATCTTTTTCTTCAATTTCAACCTTGAGATTCTTATTTTCTCTTTTAAGGTTTCTAATCATTTCTAAATCACAGACAAGTTCACCTTCAAAATCAACTACTCCTACAGAGTCATTCACACTTTCTTCAATATATGATTCATCTAAGAACTCATTAAATTCAATCTTAGACAACTGCTTTTCTACAGACTTGTCATTAGTATTCCTTATAGGCTCAACTAGCAAAGTTTCTCTTGAAATAAGATTTTATTAGACTTAAATCTATTGTTATCTTTCTAACCTTTGACTCTATTAACTTTAGCCATGATAAATACTCCAGTACCACAAAATCCCTAGATTTGTGTTCAATGGTTTGACGTTGATACCAATTGTTGGAATACAATACCATTGAGATTGGGGGGCAGGGGTTGAATCAGAAGTATACTAATTCAAATGACTTTGAATTATTCCTTTCAAACACTCAGATGTAAGAGAACAAACATACCTAGAATCAAGAACTTTTAATTTTCTTTGGAAGTTTAGAAATTTCCTCAAATCAGGACAAATGTTATTAAGCTTGAAACATTAAAATAACTAGTATTGACTGAATGATAGAAGACAAAATATTTTGAGGCAAGCTTTGATTAACATAAGAATTCAGTGTAAGGATAAAAACTAAATCATAACATATGTATTAACTATAGTATGCAAGATTCCTCAAAACTAGATGACATATAGCAGACAAATACACATAAAATTAAATACATCAAGATACCAACTCATAACACAAGGATTTTCTTGAGTGAAAACCCTCTTGGGTAATAAAACCACTCAAAAATTTGTGTCACTCGCTTAATTGAAAAATCTCACTGATATAAAAAAGTTCTTCAGTGGATAAATGTCTCGCTGGCAATGCTATCTCACTGATAGTCCTTTTAAAATGCCTCATTGGCTTATCCTTTCTTTATAACAAACTGATGTTAACTACAAAGTTCAATCTTTATTTCTCTCTAGTACATGTTCTAGTATCTTATCATATGAGACTTAGAACTAAAATGTAAACAACCTATAAAACCTTAATACAATAAAACATTAATCAAATATACAACTTTGTGAATCAATAATCCATTATACTAAGATTCAACAAAGTGCACTTTACAAAACATATATCTGATCAAAATATGTCACTTAACTTTTTCAACATAATCCACCTCTCTATCACACATCTCAAATCTATCGAAGGAATGCATATATATTATACATTTCAACTATAATATGATAGTTTTCAAACAACTTTCATATTATAGTTTTTAAACTGTAATGTCTTTTAAAAAATATGATAATAATCAACTGATAAATATTTGCATGTCTTTTAAACAAAAATCTTAATCAAAACCCTTAATAATCTGAAATTATCATCCATTATTAACTGAAATACCCTGAAGTCTCAAATATGCTAAATCCAATACCAATAAATTTCAAATATACTACCTGCACTATATCAAAATCACAAGAATGCTTGACAGTAACAACTTGGGTTAAGGTAAACAAAACATTTAAAAAACATACCTAAAACCAATTACAATTTTACTAGGTTTTTGACACTCAAAAACCTTTGAAAACCCAAAGAAATTTTTTACAGACCCGACCCAAAGGGTTTAAAAAATGGAAACACAAACTCACACTTTCAATAATATCTTTAACTAGGGTTTGAACAAAAAAAACCCTCAAAATCCCAAACATGACTACACAGACCTGACCAAGGGTTTGAAAGAAAATGAAATTATCTCTTACTTTCAAAGTCTTTAACTAGGGTTCGGGAAGGAATATGAAAATATTGTAAAAATAATGTATAGTCTTGGCATACGAAGAACCCTAACTAGGGTTTTTAAAAGAATGAAACAATTTTACCAAAAGCCCTAAACCGTGTGAAAATCTTGAAAGAAATTGCATATACAAACTCTAGAATACCAAAAGACAACACTATATAAACTCTTGCAAATCATGTTTAAGAAAAATGAGAAGATAAACTAACCCTTAAACCACAAGTTTAAACCATGGAATAACTTAACCAGAAAGAAAACACCTGGTAAAGAACTCGTGCTATAAATGTTCCAGAGATCCTGCAATGTATCTCCCTTCACAACATTTTAGAACCTCAACTGCAACTATCACAACCTCTTTCTTAACTGTTAACACCTTGGTGGCTATGTAGAAACTATAACTACAAATTGTCGTGCCCTACACGAGCTATGATGCCCTAGCTCAACAGAGCTAGGGTTTAGAAAATGAAACCCAAAATTACAAGATACTTTATGATATGAATGCAAAGAATGTCATTTACAATAATCTTTAACTTTTCAACATAAATATCGATAAGTATGACATCACTAATTTTCATATTAAATGCCAAATAATATGCAATATAACATGCTGATGAACTGCCTTACAAAGGAGAATGGCTAGGGGGCCGACCAAAGGGGATACCTAGAAAAAAACAATTTCACAATGCCAAGGTCAAAATATGAACCAAATAAAACATTCAAAGTTTCCATCATTCTCAATAAAAAATGAAACTTAAATATGCATTTAGTCATTGCATATGAGCCGATATACATGTAGTATATCTCTACCACTTCAACAAGATGTTCATCACCATTATATCACTGTATGCCAAAATGTCAATGTATTCTAGTGTCCATATAAACCATATAAACCATAACATCACTGATACCCATATCTCAATAGTATTGATATCACAATCCATGTAAATCATATAAGTCATAACATCTCAACACTATAAACCATGTAACCATACAATCATACTACTGCAACCATGATATGATCAAAACATAATAACTCCACATCTGATATAAGCTATAATACATCAATATATCAATGACATCACTATAACATTGGCATGCTGCCACTGACATCGTGATACCAAGATTATTGTGTTTGGCATCAAGGACAACAAAGCAAAGGTGCACAATATCACTTGAAACTAAGGGTCGCCAAGAACTAGTTACCCAACAATATAAATCCATAAGAGAGGGGATGTGTTGGTTGTTAATTTGATATACATGTGTATTTAATTTGATTGGATTAACTACCTTGATGTTGTAATGAGATGAATACAAGATAAAATTTAGTCTCCCTTTTGGTTGAGGAGAGACAATATCACTTGGGAGAGGATAGTAGATTGACTAGAGTGAGTTATTCTTGAAAGGAAACTAAGTGTGCGGAAAATAGTTCCCTACGCTAAACTCCCGAGAAGAGGATCATGGAAATTCGGATTTAACCCTTAGCAATTACATAATGATAATACAATAACATGCATACATAGAAAAATGAGAATGACACAATGATTTACCCTAGGGAAAACCTTTCGGTAAAAAACCCCAGCACTCCAAAACCTGTACAATGTATTAATCAAAACTATTACTGTTTACAATACACTTACAATGCAAGTTCTTTCAAGAGATAATGAACACTTGAAGACAAATTTGGCAGCATAAAAATGTTCCAACAATACACTAAATTCTCACTCAGATTTGTAACCCTAAAAAATGCTTATATCATGTGCTTCCCTTTTTAGGGCAACTTCCAAAGACAACCGTATTAGGGTTTTACCATTCTCTGAGAAAATAGGAACCCAAATTTTTTTTATGGTTGCAGAAGAGTGTACAGTACTCAACATGATCAGTTGCCACATGTCTTGCATGTCTTCACCCATCATCAAATCTTCCACAATTAGCTCTTACAAATATTAAAGATCGTCATAGGAATCCGTCATAATCGTTTCAATCATGATTACCTTACACATTTTCCAAAGTGTTGACATTTGGAAAATATCAAATGTAAGGAAATATACAAGGTTTAGACACCTTATTCCTAACATTCTCCCACTTGTCTTACACCTTGTAAGAGCCAAAGGAAATAACAGGATTTAATTTCTATAGGCTGAGAGGCCCATAGACTTCGAACACCATCTGAACTTTGCTGTGCCCACAGGTATTGTCAATGCATCCGCAACATTCTTTACTGTATCTACCTTCTCCAAACTTACCTTTCCATCCTCTACCATATCTCTCACAAAGTGAAACTGCACATCAATGTGCTTCGTTCTGGCATGGAAAGTTGGATTCTTCACAAGGCAAATAGCACTCTGACTGTCACAACAAATTGTAATCTATCCTGCATCAACACCAACATCCGAACATAGTCTCCTAATCCAAATGGATTCCTTACAAGCATGAGTAGCTGCCATGTACTCTACTTCTATTGTGGACAAAGAGACCATAGGTTTTCGCTTACTCATCCAATTGATAGCACCACCAAACATAGTGAATACATAGGCACTGGTGGATCTCCTGCTGTCAATGTCACCTGCCCAATCTGAATCCACAAACCCACAAATACAAACTGAATGTGGAGTTATAGAAGATTTTCCATGATAGCATATGGAATAATCTGATGTACCCTTCAAATATCTGAACACTCTCTTAAATGCATCCTAATGTACCCATCCAGGTTTAGCCATAAACTGACTCAGAACTCCCATTGCTTGCGCAATGTCTGGTCTAGTACAGACCATAGCATACATAAGGCTGCCAACTGCACTCGCATAAGGTACTTTTCTCATGTCCTCCACCTCACTAGGAGATTTTGGACAATCATCCACATATAAATTTGTTCCCATAGAAATAGGAATGCACAATGGTCTGCAATCTACCATGCTAAACCTGTCCAACACAGACTTCACATACTTACTCTGACTCAACCAAAGTTTTTTGTTAGACCTATCTTTGCTGATTTCCATACCCAGAATATACCTGGCTACCCCTAGATCTTTCATCTCAAACTGTGCTGACAACTGAGACTTCAAATCAGAAATCATACCCACATCCATCCCAATTAACAACATATCATCAACATATAATGCAATAATAAGAAGATGATCATTGTCAACTTTGAAATAAACACAATGATCTGATTTTGATCTCAAAAAACCAATCGACAACACAAAAGCATCAAATTTAAGGTAGCACATCCTAGGAGATTGTTTCAAACCATACAAAGACTTCTTTAATCTACAAACCAAAGAATCTTTACCTTTCTGAATATAGTGCTCATGCTGTGACATATAGATCTCTTCCTCCAAATCACCATGAAGGAAAGTTGTCTTCACATCCATCTGTTCTACCTCTAAATCATACGATGCCGCTAGAGATAACAGAAATCTAATGGATGTAAGATTTGCAATAGGAGAGAATATTTCACCATAATCAATTCCCTCCACCTGTGAATACCCCTTTGAAACCAATCTAGCCTTGTACCTCTCAACACTGCCATCTGCACAGAATTTCTTCTTAAACACCCATTTTCTTCCAACAGGTTTCCGTCCTTTAGGCAAAGGTACTAGGTCCCAAGTTTTTTTCTTCTCCAATGAAGCCATCTCATCATCCATGGCCTCAATCTAGGAACCTTCATCTTCCATACCCATATCCTCTTTCATAGATCTAGGCTCATCAGTGTTTGTAATCAAGGCATAAGCACAACTAGAATCTAACATAGAAAATCCAAACCTCTCTAGTTGCTTTCTTTCTCTCGTGGATCTCCTCAAGGACTGAGGTTGAGGTTTTTCTACCTCTTCTTCTAAATTTTCAGAGCTGCTAGAGCTCTCCTCATCATCAGATCCATCACGGTGTCTCTGTTTAGTCTTCTTAGGGGTAGGAGGCAACTGAACAACATCTTCTTTCATTTCTTTTTCATCTGGCTATAGCACAATAGGAGAAGGTTTTAGCTCTCTAAAAATAACATTTCTGCTATACAACACCTTACCAATCATAGGATCCCAAAGCTTGTATCCTTTCACACCAAAACTGTAGTTGATGAAGATACATTTTACAGCCTTTTTTTCCAACTTAGATCTTCTCTCCTTAGGCACATGTGCATAAGCTTCACAACCAAAAACACAAAGATGTCTAATTAAAGGCTTCTTACTAGACCACACCTCCAAGGGTGTCTTACCAACAAGAGCTAATGTAGGAGATCTGTTAAATAGATAGCAAGCAGTGGCCACAGCTTCAACCCAAAACCTTTGTTCAAGGCCAGCTCCACTAAGCATACTCATAGCCTTCTACATCAGTGTCATATTCATTATTTCTGCAACTCCATTTTACTGTGGGGTATAAGGAGTTGTCTTATGCCTCTCGATCCCTCGTTCTTTATATAATTGTTCAAACTCTTTTGAACAAAACTCACCACCATTGTGAGTTCTCATACATTTAATTCTTTTACCAGTCTGATTCTCTATGAGAGCTTTAAATTCCTTGAACTGACTGAAAACTTGTGTCTTGCTTTGAAGGAAATAAATCCATGTTCTTCTGCTGTAATCATCTATAAAAGATACAAAATATACAGATTTGGAGATAAATAAATCCATGTCCTTCTCACCAATGTGGCCAAATCTCATATGCCACAACATTGTATTTTCTGCAGGAATTTTGCCTTCCAAAGTGTTAGCACCCTTAGGTACACTTGCTGCACTACCATTATAACCCATTACCACAGACTTCTTCACTCCTGGTTCAGATGGTGGAGATGAAGTGAATGCTGCTCTCTTCCTTGAGAAAGAAGAACTATTGCACTGTGAAGTGCAAGCATCCAGTTGAAACATGGTACCTCTCCTAGTACCTTTCGTGAGCACTATAGCTCCTCTAATCATCTTGCATCCATCTTTCAAAAAAAAAACTTGCACACTTGCATCATTCAACATACTTACAGATAACAGGTTTCATGCCAAACCTGGGATGTGCATTACCCCGTTGATCCCCTTACTCATCCATCAGGGAATCTGATAGTGACTCTTCCTTGTCCAACTATCCCTATGTGAGAATCATCACCTAGGTAAACCTTTCCACCATAGGACTCCTCGTACTTTGAGAACCAAGTTCGATGAGAGGTCATGTGAAAAGAAGCACCCAAGTCAATCAACCACACATCATCAGATGCATGAGCAGCCAAGGCTACGACAAAAGCATCGCCATCTTCTTGAGATTTTTCATAATCTGAATCTGGGCTTTTCTTCTTCTTCTTTGGCTCTTTGCAGTCCTTACGAAAGTGCCCAGTCTTACCATAGTTCCAACATGTTACCTTAGACTTTCCAGGAGTCTTAGATTTCCCATGAGATTTTGATCTACCCTTTTCAGACTTATTGTCATTTTTCTTTCCTCTGTCTTTGGATCTACCACGAACAAAAAGGGCTTCCTTGGTTGAATTGAAAGTCTTTCTTCGCATCTCTTCAAATTACAGAAAAGACACCACATCATCCATTTGGAAAGTGACAATAGTACTCTCAAGGGCCATCAAGATGGTCCCATGAATCCGGCAAGGAACATAGTAGGGTCATACATCGATCCTCCTCCTCCAACTTGACACCAGTTGATGTCAACTGTGCAATCAACATGTTAAATGCGTTCAGGTGATCTGCAATGGATCATCCTTCCTCCATTCTCAGAGAATACAACTTCTTTCTCAGGAACAATTTGTTCACCAAGGACTAGCCTAATACACAGACCCAAGCCGTGTCCACAATTTGTTTGCGGTCTTCTCATCGAGAACATTCAGGACAACAAAATCTGCTAGATAGAGTCTAATGAGACCCTTAGATTTCTGATCCTTGAGATCCCAATCTTCTTGAGGCATGTTTACTGGTTTGATATCATTATCAACCACCTCCCATACATCACGGTCTACAAGCATGTCTTCCATCTTGAGTTTCCACAACTCAAAGTTTGTGCCATTAAACTTTTCCACCTCCATTCTACTGTATGAAAGAACCTTCCATCTCTTCTTGCAATAAGGTTATGAATACTCTGCAACAATACTCCCACTGAACTGGAGATTAGCTCAAAAAACTCATACCTTAACAAATAGAACCAAAACTGGCTAGGATCTGATACCAACTGAAAGGAAACTAAGTGTGCGGAAAATAGTTCCCTACGCTAAACTCCCGAGAAGAGGATCGTGCAAATTTGGATTTAACCCTTAGCAATTACAAAATGATAATACAATAACATGCATACATAGAAAAATGAGAATGACACATTGATTTACCTTGGGGAAAACCTTTCGGTAAAAAACCCAGCACTCCAAAACCTGCACAATATATTAATCAAAACTATTACTGTTTACAATACACTTGCAATGCAAGTTCTTTCAGGAGATAATCAACACTTGAAGACAAATTAGGCAGCATAAAAACATTCCAACAATACACTAACTTCTCACTCGGATTCACAACCCTAAAAAATTCTTATATCATGCGCTTCCCTTTTTAGGGCAACTTCCAAAGACAACCGTATTAGGGTTTTACCATTCTCTGAGAAAATATGAACCCAAAATTTTTTTGGTTGCAGAAGAGTGTACAGTACTCAACATGATCAGTTGCCACATGTCTTGCATGTCTTCACCCATCATCAAATCTTCTACAATTAGCTCTTACAAATATTAATGAACGTCATAGGAATCCATCATAACCGTTTCAGTTATGATTACCTTACAAATTGTCCAAAGTGTTGACATTTGGAGAATATCAAATGTAAGGAAATATACAAGGTTGAGACACCTTATTCCTAACAATTCTTACCAATTTGAGCACTTATCATACACACTCCATTGGTTTGTATGTTGTGAATAACATTTTTTGATGGCCTAGCTTAGATGAGTTACATATTGTGTGTATCGGTCTTGAGTTGTGCAAACATCTAGTTGTCATTGTTTTCATCCCATTTACAAATAGATTTGATAAGTTTTAACTTTCATTTTGAAGATTGTAGTGTTGAGTTGAGACTAGAATAAGCATTTATATATTTCTTATTCTTGTGTTATTGAGTATATTTTTTTGAAAGGATAAATATCCTTTAAGTCAATAACAACCTTTTGATATCTAAGGAAATATAAATAAAATTCTATAAATTTTTTTTATATTCTTAGTGGTGAATATTTTTAAAATAAATATGAGAAAATAGAATGGAAGAGTGGTTAGTTTTGAATGCAGTTTGCTGGATAAACTTACAACCACTTTCTTCCATCTTCTCCTTGAATATCTCTAATCTTACCCATCAATTGGAGTGAAGGGTGAAGGAAGTAAAGTAGAGACGAATTGTTGGTGGAAAAAGAGAAAATAATGGAGTGTAGGGAGTAAGAGAATAAAAGAAAATGTGTTGGGAGAGGGTGTGAGCATTATGCATGGTTTTGTTTTGGAAAGAAATGAAAAGGCAAAGAGAAGGTATGGAGTCAAGAGTAGGAGGAAAATATTCTAGGTCAAATATACTTTAAAGAACCCTTATTTTCCTTGGAAATTCATGAAATTAAATGCTTAATTATTTTTGAGTATTTGGGGATAAGTTTATAGGAAAAAATTAGAAAAGTTAACGCTTTTATGTTTTTCTTCTAAAATAGCATTTTGATTATTATAGTTGTAGGGGTTCTTGCAATGAAATCAAACATTCTCGATCATATTTATTAAAAATTCTTTCAAATTTATTTATTTTTAGGGTAATTTGACTATGCATGTATATGTATACTTTGTGTATACATATTGTAGACATCAATAATTGTCCTCGCTTAATTAAATATTTTATTTATTTAATTATTGTATCATAATTCATCTATAAATTAAATAAATATTTATTATTTATTTAATTAATTCATTAACTTGTCATTCTATTATTTAAGTAAATATTTTTATTTAGACATGACAAACAATGAAACAATGATCACAAAAAACCAAAGGGTCATTGTATTTGATCTACAACACCTAATCTCCTAACTTAGAGGATAATGTGATTGAAGAAGGAAAGGCCTCCTCCAAATTCACATTAACTCAAAACCTTGTGAATAATAATTATTTTCTATATTTTCTCACATTTCCAACAACAATGAGCTAGCCAAAAGAGCTAACATTTCTTGACCAAATCCCTCATCCTAATATTTAAGAAATAAAATAGAAGTGTGATTGTCCTAACACATTCTTTCTAGATCAAAACTTGTATGCTGCCAGCTTTTAAAGAAGTTGTCATAATTACCCAAAAACCATGGACCCCTAAAAGAGTATCAATAGAGTCTTCATGGAGGGAAAAATAATCATAATGAAATCCTTCACAATCATGAAGATCTCCATGGAGCCCCAAAGAGACCATTTCTCATATTAGCCCATCATTTGAAAACTCAACATTTGGTCAAGACCTTAAAATTTTTCCAACTATGACATTTTTCAAGTTGGACAAAAAATTTCTACAAGGAAATCACAGATCTTAAGCATCCAATCACCACCCTTTGCAACTAAAAAAATGGGACAACATGAGCAGTACCTTGGATGATTTGTGTGTTGAGCGATTTGTAGCAAAAAGTCATTAGCAACTCCAAAATAAACCCAAACACAAGTGGAGTGGTGAAGGAACAAAGGAAGAAGCACCATTCTTTCTGAATCTCGACAATATATACATTCTTGGATGAAATATGTTGTATCCCAATCCTTGCATCCACTGAAGCCACAACAATAAAACCAATTGCAGCAGTTGTTGCATCTAAGCCCTCAGGTTTAAAGAGTGAGAACCCTAGCACAAACCGTAGGTAGAGCCACCGTTTACACCGTTTCCAAGAAGAAAGAAGTCATCTACAAACACCTTGGGCCCCTTGTAGCACTAGACACGATGTGATTAGAGCCAACCTTCATGTTTTCACATGCATCCTACTACGTCCACAAGATGCACATCTTCAATGAAATGACCACCCTACTCATCTATAGAGCCAGATTTGAAACCTATATCACCTCGCCATCACCCTCTCCTTCATTCTTTATTTTTGACCTTGAAAATTTTGTATTTATTTTCCCACTTATGCTTTTCTTAACAAAAATTATATTAAATATAATCCCTTAATACCCATTATACTTTAAAGTGCACATGCAAAAAAAAAACTATAATGAATGGTTATTAATCAAATGAAGCAACACACTACATGTTACTAGAAATGTGTTATCCTTTCACCCCCTGCAATGGATAAATAGAACAAATTAAGATAAGCTTTACAAAATTATTGTTGGATAAGTGAAGTAGAGAAAATGAGATGGAAAAGTGATGAGGATCACATTAACAATCTCAAGAACATAGAAAACAACAAATTGGAGGTGCACCAAAATTACAATGATGAATTTATGAACCCCAATTAGAATAGGAATGAACCTAAAAAGTTTATACACATCAATTCTTTGAAGGAAAAAAACCCATTTTTATTAGTTTACACATATTTGAACCCAACTCGGTTCGCCAAATATTTATTTTGGAATATTTTTATATCCACAAACTCTATAGCTA
Source organism: Thuja plicata (assembly GCA_018584345.1). Classification (NCBI taxonomy): domain Eukaryota; kingdom Viridiplantae; phylum Streptophyta; class Pinopsida; order Cupressales; family Cupressaceae; genus Thuja; species Thuja plicata. Next base: position 32,552 of record MU226340.1, on the reverse strand, counting down.
TTTGATATCGGAGCACGACCCTTAGGCTGAAACCTCTTTGCCTAAGCGCCAAGATCTGAGGGGTATCATTCCCACCAAATTCATTTGGGGTATGATCTTGACCTCATTCCTTATGATCTCAGAGTTGTACTCAACAAGACCTGATCTTGTGTGGGCTCATTAATAACCATTCAACTTCACAAGAAAATGAAAGGCTCATTGACTTTGTAATATTAACTGTTCATAAACCTTTTAAAATATTACTCTTTTTCATGCCTAATTTTTCCCAATGGCATAAGACTCTAAATGTACCCAATTAATACTCACATATTTGTGATTTACATGTTTAACCATTTTCTAACTACACAATGGGGTTGTCCAATATCCTTATGATTATACTCATTTGCACTTCTTTTTGGCATATGTTTCACCTTTGTAATACTCAAATATTTGCACCTTACATGTTGAGTTATCTTATTTTAGTTCATCCATATGCACTAACACATATGAAAACTACACTAAAGCACATGGCCACATATTGATCATAGGTTCACATTGTAATATTATGACAATATGTGTGTTATATAAACATCATTGTGCTCACTAATATGTAATCCAACACCCAATCAATCAATATTCACACAAGCATAGCAATCGAATGCATAACCCTATGGTTCGAATACTAAATCATTATAAAGTCTTATTCTCTATGACCCTTTTCGCACAAATATTATACCTCTAGCAAGATACAAATCACCAATCAATACACAATAAATAATTTCTTATCATGTGATGCCTCAAAGGTTTTAGTGTTAATCGAGCACAAAATTTACCAATTTTTACAATGAACATGTTCTTGTAGTTACAACCTAAAGTTTAGTTATACCATCTTGTGTTTCTTAGTTATTTAGTATCTTTGATTATATATCTAGTTAATTTATTTTTATTTAATTAATATTTCCACCTCACCCGAACACTAGTTAAGTGAGGAATGAGGTAATGTTAGACCATTTGCTCCTTGGGATCTCATCATCGCAAAGATAGCAAATCCCCTTCTCTACATTACTGAAGTAGAGTAAATTATGTTGCACATTTATAAAGGCACAATTTGGTTCTATACTTTATACGAGTACTAATTTTAACTACAAAGTTGTTAGAAATGGCTGTGATTGTTGAAATTGCTATTTGTTGGTCTAAAAATCTTATAAGATAGTAGTGAACTACAAGGTCTTGTTACAAAAGATTGACACTTAAAAAAAGTTGAAACTTCTCTCACGAAGAAAACAACCATAGATAAGTTATCTTAATACAAAAATTATAAACCTTAGATCTTGTACTTAATATTATTTATGTTTCTTATAGATATGTTTGCAATACATAATGTCAAATGGAAGAATATTGAGATTTAGGTATTACTAACTTTGCAAGTGCTATGTCTATTTATATTTTCTATCATTAATGTTGAACGCTTGGAAGGTGTACTTAGACACCTAATATATAATTAAAGAAATAATTTGTAATTAAAATTCTCTTGGAGTCTTGATATCATTTGTCACCCAATCAAGAGGGATGTGGGGCAATATAATGGTTGCTATATTTGACTTTGAAATCATTAAAATCCCAATGGACATCTTTGTAAGTAATATAATTCTCAATATATTTTTGTATACCAAACCCCTGAATACCAACTCGATGACTTCGGAAAAATAGTCTGTCAAGGCATTTGGAATAGAAGGGGTAATTATTGATACTTGAGAGAAATTTGGAAAATCAAAATTTAAGTTTATTTGTTTTTTGTCTTAAGTCTTTCATAGTGAAATGTCCCCTTCCATATGACAACAATTGGAGAAGAATTTTCCTAGTCTTCCTCATTCCCGAGGTTAGTGAAATTGAATGAATAAGAGAGAATAATTGAATAATTGGGGAAAAGGGCCAAAAAGCTAAAGTTTGATTTAAATATATTTAATTATTCATTAAGATCATTAATGAGGCCACTTTAAGTTATCCATATTTTTATTACCAGGCAAAATATTCACGGTGGGTGATGTAATTTGGAAACCACCTAAAATCAAGAATTTTGAGGGGATCATATCTTTTTTTAGAAGATAATAATTTATAAGGAATTCGATAGGAGAAAAAAATGCATTCCAAGTTTATGATTTTTCTCTCTGCAATTCGCATGCCTAGTACTAGACAAAACCCTTGTAGCAGTAGTTATTTTAGATGCAATCCCAACATAGGTTATTGATTAATATTATTATTAGCACAACAATTTGTGGAATTGTAGCAACAAGCCATGGGAACATAGCTGTTCTGGAAGCATCCGATTTGGGCCTTCATCACAATGGATTTCCCTTCCAACAAAATCGAAGAAACCTTTCAATAATTTGCAACCTGATAATTCATCACCGCGGCTTGAAACTGTTAGGAATAACAATCCACCAACACAACTGAGAGGGGGGATATGATTAAACCATAATTCATAAGGAGTCTTACTTGTACCTTCTGTGATCTGAATTATGTTCAAGGTGTACACAACAGTACCAACAACTTCTCTCCAATGAACATGTGATACATTTCCTTCCAACAACATAGTCCTGGCAACATCTAATATTGATATGTTCCTTCGCTCTGCTATCACATTCTGTTGTGGTGTCCTAGGAGAAGATGTCTGTCTGTATATTCCATGCTCTTCACAATAGGTATTAAACAACTATAAAGTGAACTCACCACCTCTATCTGATCTCAAACATTTTATCTTCAAGCCTAATTCATTCTCAACTTTTGCTTTGAATATCTTGAACTTATCAAATGCCTTAGATTTCTCTCTTAAGTATGTAACCCACATCATCCTAGAAAAGTCATTAACAAATAGTATACAATACATCTCACCATAGTAAGATCTTTTTCTTGTAGGACCACACAGATCTGTATGTACCAGATCCAACTTTCCTTTCACAGAGTAAGATTTTCTTTTAAAACTACTTCTAGTCTGCTTCCCCATAACACACTCTCTACACATAGTGTTAGATGGTTTCAAAATCTTAGGTAGATCTCTTACTACATTATTCATACTTGCCTTCACAATATTATCAAAGTTAACATGAAAAAATCTTCTATGCCATAGCCAACTGTATCTCGTGTTGAAAAACAATATATTTGGGAATTATAAATCCTACCATTATTGTTGTGGAACAATTTCTTTCAAATAAATAGTAGTATTTTTCATAAGTTTTAATATAGCCACGAAAAAGGATATTTTAGTGGTATTAGAGCCACAAATCCTACCAGCGTGCAAGGTTATATGAGTTGCATGTTAGAAATTATGATTACTTTTTACTCCTAATTGTAATCACCCAAAAATGGTCTAGCAAACCCATGACCCATATTTCTCAAATATTTGGTCTTAATAAATTCTAAATCTAAGACAATATTGCCAGACTCTAAATTATTGAGCAATTAATCAAACTTGCTTATATAATTTTAATCCTAACTTGTTGAATCAAATAATCAAACATCAAAGCCTAAACCCAAAAAGCATAAAACATTGGGATAAAATAAAAAAAAGTCCTAAGTTCCTTTTTAATCAAAAAGTGAACCCATTCACACATGGGTGTGCACTCAAAAATCAAATAAAACAAATAAAAGGGAGGAAATACTAATTTTGTCTTATTCTCCACAAAGTTGACCAATCGAAATCCCTTTATCATCTCACATGGATTGAGAGGAATTGCATCTCCACCATTGATCAATTCTTTTGCCTCTTAATCTCAACCACTCATTCCTTGGAATCTCCTATAAAAGGGATAGCTCCCTTTGCTCATGGCTAGACATGCTAGTAGTTCATAACAAGAAGATTTGGAGTAAAGTTATTATACTATTTTCATTCTCGAGTTCTTTAGTGCATTCATAGTCATTTTGATCTCATTAGTAGTATTCTTACATTTCTTGCATTTTTAGCTTCATTTCTTAGTTTAGATAGCATTCTAGTTTCCTTCTTAGCTTAATATAGATGCATTTATCTTCTCATTTGATAGTTTAATATTGCATCTTAGTTCTATTTCCTCACAATGTTATGCATTTAGTTTGCTAGTTCATGCATTCTCATCTTTCAAGATTTCAAGAGCAAAGTATGGAAGTCTATGCATCTTGCTCCATCTTGTATTGAATCTTCCATTTTGAAGTGGTCAAGTCACCGATGTCTCTATGTCCAATCTGATGGACAACTATGAGAATCATCCTCACTTCAACTAGGAAACAATAGGCCGGTTTTAAGGATTTTTAGTTTAGCACTTTAAATCTCATGCTTTGCTAACCCCTTGATGTAATGGTTTATTGAAGTGTTTGGCTGCAGATTCTTATCCCACATTTTACCACATACATTTTTGGCACCCACCATGGGGCAGAAAAGTTGTGTTTTACTCCATCTTCATGATTTCTTGTATTTTGTTGACAAAACTATGCTTTTTGTCGTACTGTTCTGTGTTCTTTTTCATACAAAAAATTACAAATTGGTACTTTGTCGTCTGACAAAAGGTATATCATTGTATGCAATTTTATTTCCTTCCTTTTGTCGTATCAGAACATTAGATTTGTCGCATGAGGTTTTGTTCTGTCGTATGAGGTTCTTTTTTGTCATATGGAAGCTATTGTATTTTTGTACGAGTTTTGATGCCAGGATCTATTCTGTACTTTGTCATTTTAGAAACAACAAGTATTTTTAGGGTTTCCCTTGAGCTAATTTTGAGTTTTTAATCTTTGACATGTCTTCTATGGCCTTTTCACTATCCATTTTTACAGCTTAACTAGTTTCTGCAGAACGTTTGAGGAAGATTCACTTTACAAAGCCACATTTGCACACTATTTTGATATAACTACTAACGGTTTGTGTTTTTAGGACACTTGTCAAAGGAAACTTGAGACTACTAATGATTATGTTTGTAGGTTGCCTTGAAATCACATCAACCAAATGATCATGCTTGTTAGCATTTTCTTTTTAGGCACATATATTAACTAGAAAGATATTTCTTGTTTGATTTGAAGCAAGTGTTAGGGGAGTATGCTCTCTTTCCTCTTGGGAAGATCAAAAACCTAGAATCACTTGTTTTGCATTAAACAATTAAATCTTTGGGAAAGAACTTAAAGTGTGTCTTGTGTGTGTGGAGAAAATGATACTGGATAGGAAATTATGCTCTTTTCCCCTTGAGGGAGAATAAAAAATCTAGACTCTTTTTTGTCGCCAATCCATTTTCTTTTCAAGTTAAACCTTTAGAGGGCCTGCCAAGGGAGCAATCCCTTGGGAATGACCTAAGTGGGGAACAAGTGGACCTGGCTACTTCCACCTCACTATAATCAAGTGCTTCCTTCAATCCAAAGAGAGGGAAGACATGTCTATTTATATCTCTAATGATTTCTCACTTGTAGGGTCTCATTGCCCCAGTCTTGGTAAGAAAGAGCTAAATTTGATTGAGTGCTTGTAGGGCCATTCTTGGTCTCAATATTTTTTACAAGACTACAAGGGAGATACATTCAACTTGTGTAGGGCCGAGAGGTCTCAATATTGCATGCAAGACTCTAAATTTTGGGTGCTTGTAGGGCTATACACCTCAATTTTTCTTCCAAAACTACAAGGGTTAGTCATGAACGGATGAACTTAATAGACACTTCTTAGATAAAGGCTACCCGATCTACCTCTGAAAGTATCATAATCTTTGTGCAAGGATTGATCCAAGCGGACTTTACCCGGATCACCCCAAGATTTTACACCCAACATATGTATTCCCAAGGATGTTTGAAAGCATGAATGTGGCACGGGGGAGCTTATGCAATTCGAGCATTGAGTCTCTTTCCAAAACTGAAAATGTGCCTAGTCCTGACAAAAGCCAATATCACTTTGTGTGAGGTGAAGGAATATCAAGAGTGGGAAAATATTGTGATACTAAACCAAATTGACTATAGGGTAGAAAGTGTTTGGTTCTTCACACTTTGTGTTTGATGTTCTTGTACACCTCAAAACTTGACATATTCCTCAAACACAAATATTTTGATGGAAAACAGTAGCAAGCATCAAGATTTTTACCTCAAACAAATAGACAAAATTGTTTGAAATATCTTTCACACAAGTGGAAACTATCCTAGAGTCTTTTTTCATTTCAGGCCATAGTATTTGTCGTATGACAACATATCTAGAGGGCAGAAACTCGTATGAGGACTCACGTATTGTCGTTTGAGAACCCTTGTATTCTCGTATGAGACCTGAGTGGAAATTAGTCCAGCATTAAGATCTTTATCATTTGATCACTCTCTTGCAGTAGCTACTATTATATCCTATCACGGTCTTTTCAGCTTTCGAATCTGGTGGTTATACTAGTTATTTTCTTCTTGTCCTAGTTTTTTGCAACACTCTCAATCATATTGAATATTTGCTCTTAGTTATTTATCAACTTTGTCGCAAGTGCCGTCTAGCAGGTATTCAGACCTCGAACGCACGATACCTTGCACAAGTTCAACAACCAAATCAACCTCTTTTTCTTCATCAAAAAAATCTCTAAGCTTTGACATTTGACTTGACACATTGATCCTCTAGAGACGTTAGTCATAGATTATCGTACATGGTCCAAATGAGAAGTCAAAAGGCCAATCTTGATTCTAAGGGAAAAGCTACATATGAATTTTCTCAAGAATTACCTTCTTGTCAGAAACCCAAGACAGATTCCAAGATCTCACACAAGGACACTTCGAATCAACAACCAACAATACCCCTGTTTGACTCTTCAACTTTGGTTGCACACAATACATCAACCATGTCAGCTTATGATTGGGGGTCCCAACTTGACCATCAGGGTCAAGATACTAGTGCTTCCTCTTCCATAGAGGAGCCCACTTTCGAAGAGATTAGGAAGTGCCAGCAAGATAAACATTTTTAGAAGATGATGCAAGCCATCATGCAATTAGACAAGGATAAATATTTCATGCATCTTGCATCAAAAGGTGTTAAGCTTCCACCTGAATTTGACATTGAGGGACTCATACAATAGGAAGAAGAGTCACCTACCACTATCCTCAACCAAAAATTACAAGATATGAGATGTGAGTTAAGAGAACTCAAGAAAGAAAAGGAACAACCTCTTAGAAAATACTCATTGGAATCCATATGTCCATTCCTATTTGTTAAGAATTTTCATATGCCACCTTTTCCCCCAAAGATTGAAATTCCTAAATACGATAAATATAATGGGGATGGTGACCCTCAAGACCATGTAAGAGAATTTTGTGCTCTTAGTATGGAATTCATGCATGAGATGACTTATCTAATGTGACTATTCCCGCGTAGCCTCAGTGGCCAAGCCTTGGAATGGTTCACAAAACTCACACCTGTCATACAAACATTTGACGAGTTGGTACAAAGATTTATACAACACTACTCTTAAAACATCTTACACACAGTTACTATGCTCAACCTTTGCAACACTAAGCAACATACTGGTGAACCATTTGAGAAATTTCTCCGAAGGTGGAGGAAGATATTCTCAAGATACCCTAGAAAAATACTAGAGCCAGAAAGATTGACATTTTCATCAACAACCTGGTTCCCGAAATGAATTATGCAACACAAATGAAAAAACATACCTCCTTCAGTGACTTGGTTGACAGTTCTATGAGAATCAAGGATGTTCTCGTCAGAAAAGGGGATATTACTTTGAATAAAGACACCAAGTCTTCCAACAACAACAACAACAACAACAATAACAAAGACAAGAGTAAATAATAGAATAAGAACCACAATGTGGTCAATGAAGGTGTTGTTGACTCACCCAAGATTAAACCCAACGAACCAGTATTTAACCATACCATTGTATGCACCCTAAAATGGTCGCCTAGACTTTGGGCCCCATTTATTGTTAGGAATAAGGTGTCTCAACCTTGAATAATTCCTATTCTTATTATTTGTTTTTTAAAATGTATTACTTGCAAATAATGTTGATGTGTCAGCATCTTGAATTGTGTGTAAGGAGATCATGGCTAAAACGGTTATGACGGATTCCTATGACACATAAGAGCTATGTCAGGAAGATTCAATGATAGGTGAAGACATGTGGCAACTGATAAATTTGAGTACTGTACACTCTTCCCCAATTGTGGGGTTCAGGGCATCGGCCCAAAATTTTTTTTGGGTTTCCTATTTTCTCGGAGAATGGTAAAACCCTAATACGGTTATCTTTGGGAGTAGCCCTAAAAAGTAAAGTGCATGATATAAACATTTTTTAGGGTTGCGAAGAGTCGTGATGCGAGTGTATTGTTGGAACGTTTTATGCTGCCGTGATTTGTCTTCAAGGGTTTTGAAATATTCTGAGAGAACTTGCATTGCAAGTGTATTGTAAGCTGTAATAGTTTTGATCAATACATTGTGTAGGTTTTGGAGTGCTGGGGTTTTTTACCGAAAGGTTTTCCCCAGGGTAAATCATTGTATCACTCTCTACTTTTCTGTATGCATGGTATGTGGTTGCAATATCTTTGTTAAAGTAGTTAACAAATCTGTAATTGTAAGGATTTAAAAGAATTTGCACAATACTTTCCTATAGAGATTAGCGTAGGA
>MU226339.1:1206467-1237289 GCA_018584345.1 Thuja plicata | reverse complement strand
CCTTGGAAGATTGTGCCCTAATTCCATATAAAAGAGAATCTTTCTCTCTCATTTTCTCTAAGTCTTCTAATCATGATCAAGCATTCTCAAGACATCTTCAAGTGTGATTCAAGCAAGCAAGCAAGCAATATTTAAAGCAAGAATTCATTCATTCAAGTATCCATTTTCATGAAGCAGATCCATTGGAGGCCATTGAAGGATTGAAGCTACAAAGTGCCCTTTTGGTGATCTCTCCATCCACCTTCCTCTAAGCCTATTCAAAATTCAAGAACCCATTCAAGACTTGGTGTTGGAGATCTATTAGCAAGAGATTGAAGACATCCTACCATTCTACATTCCACATTTTGAATCATACTTGTGGATTCAAGGATTCAAATCCACCACAAGGACTTTTTCAAGCAAGGTGAATTTATGCATTTACTTTGTCCATTTCTGTAATTTCAATTATATATTTGAGGTTAATTCCAAATCTGGGGTTTGACCAAGGCAAACCCCTCCCCCCACAATAAACAATCTCCTTTTTCTTACAGGTACAGGTATAGAACAGTGGATTTGAACCCAGATCTAGATACCCTTTTCGGCAAACTTTTGAGATCCGCGAACATAGTCACTTTCAGATCTGTGCAGGTCAGGGTTGACATTATTGGGTCAAGGTTGACATTTATGGGTCAAGGTCTACCTTTTTCATAAGATTACATTGAAACAAAAAATGATTCTAGGTTTTGTTCATCTCTGCGTTCCAGTTCTGGATCATACTTCATTTTTTCCAGAAATAGCCTACAGACCTCAAAAAACAACATTCTTTGATCTACACTATTTTAAGGTTGGTACTTCATCTCATCCATTTCAATTCCTAGAACTATCATATACATTCCTTTCTAAAATGGGAATTTAATATCTTTCCTCTTTGCTCTCATTTCTGAATGGATGATTCATTTGTGCATTGATTATTCTTTTGGGTTAATCAATTTGGATCTTTCATTTGTGCATTTAAGGTTAAAAGGAACATCTTATCTTCCCCACACATCACACAAACATCTACATTTTCAAATGTGACATCTTTTCTTATGTTACACATTGTTACATTTTTATACGTTACAGGACCATATACCCTGCAAGATATGAAGATCTGCAAGTCTGTGGTCTTTGAATGGGATGACTACCCCTTGCAGATTTACAAAATAGTGCGGCCTTGCTTTGATCCTATAGGCACTTACAACCACATTATTGGCAAATTCTACATTCACAAACCACACATGGAGGATCACTGGATGAACTGTATAGATGACCATGAGGGTAGGATCTGGGATTACTATAGGATGACCCTTACCCTAGCAAAGGAATTCATAAAGACCCTTATTCCCCCTAAAGTTTGGGAGTATTATTTAGATGAGGTATTGGAGGCAATTTACACCAATGATAAGATATATTACAGGCCCATCATGAACGCAGAGGCTGATAAAGACAAAAATGATGACATTGATCTTCGGGCAAGGCATGTGATGAGAATGATAGAGGAGTGGATCAAGAGGCCATTAAAGATGAGCCTAATACCTATGAATACATTTATGGATCCACCCAAACAAGCAGATAAACAACGCGGGGAGAAAAACATAGCGCCAAAATACAAGAAAGCACCACCGCAGAAGCCAAGCACGATGTATGGCCATAAACATGTGGTGGAATATGGGTCAAACCCAAGGCCTAAGGCTCCCAATACAATAATGACTAGAGAGATGGATTTCCCCACAGTCCCATCACAGGTTGCATCAGATGAAGGACCCTCCACTTCGGGACAATCTTTCCCTCCACGAGAAAAAGCAAGAAGATATACAAGAGAAAGAAAGCTTCTCTGTCCCCACAATTCGAGACCATGCAAGAAGACTTGCAAGAAGAAGAAGAACAAGAGGAAGATGTCCCTCTAGTCAAAACAAAAATATCTCACAAAAGGATAGAAAAGGAAACTAGTCAGAAGTATCTAGAAGACCCTAAAGAGCAAAATAACCCCTTAGATGTTCTTGGATCAGATGAGTTCCAAATATCAGACTTTGAAGGTCTAGAAGGTTTCTCAGACCAGGGCCAAGATACGTGGGGGTATACGACTAGATATGAGGCAAGTGGTCCTTCTCTCTTCCAACCATAGGTAACCTTAACTCCACCTCCCACTCAATTCACTAAACCAAACCCTGATACACCTATTATGGGAAAGAGCTCCAAAACGGATCACAGGCTTAGAAATCCAGAATCTGCACTTGCCCAAGAGGTATATGTAAAAGTACCCACCTTAGAAGCCATTCTTATCAAAATTCCCCCTCACATTCCTTCTCCACCAACTACTACCCCACATTCTATTCCATCTCCCCCACCATTCCTCCAAACTCCACCAACTACTCTTCTACCTCCAATTGTAAATCTCTCAACACCTACTCCACCATCATTAAGCCCTTTGTTTTTCCACATCCCAACTCCTAGAGGGTCAATAAACCCAGAGTCTATGTCACCTTTTGAAACCACACCAAAGGTCATGACCGGTCTTAATACAGAAGTGTTAGCTAGCTGCTCGGGTGATGAAAATAGAGGCCAAGAAAAACAAGATGAGGCAGGAGAAGAAAAGAGAAGGGCGGAGGATGAAAGGGAGAAAGGGGAAGAACACCAAGAGGAGGGGAATGAAGAGAGGCAAAGGTAGGAAAAGGGGAAAGAGCCAGATCAAGAGATGATTCTTAGGTCATAAAATTTGGGTTTCGTCTTGCATGTTACCCCATATGAGCCAGTCACCGCCTCTAGTAAGCCTACATGGTTTACTAGAGAAATCTAGTTAAGGAGGAGAACTTACATAGATGATGATGAAAAGTAAAATATGAACATAGCATCCTTGGGGAAAGAATTTTAGTAGACAACGGTCATATTACTGGCATAGACAATGTCATATGTCACCTAGGACACTAGCGGATGCTGGAAGGCACAGGTTGCAGTCCCATCCGCCAGCACCTCTCAAGCCCAAACTACTTAAGAAGACTACACATTTAAGGAGGTAGATTTGGGGGAGCCCACCAGGGAAGGGAGCAAGACACTATCAGCCTTAGGGCTCAAACATGCTCTAGTTTTCATGAGTAAAGATGAAGAGACCATAAAAGCTTTGACTGAGAAAAATGAAACCTTGAAGAGGTTCATACACAAAATGGTTGGTCCCATTGACCCCAACTGCCTAGAGGCCTCACTACAGGCAGTATTGGATAAAATAAATGCCCCAGACTTACCAACAAGTCTAACCCCCTCCTTCATCAAAGCAAGTACAGATTGGAAGGTGGATTTTGAGCAATACGGGGAAGGAGCCATCAAGCAGATATTCAAACCTTATAGGGTTATCCTAATAGAGGCTACAAATTTGATAAATTTAATGATAGAGGATGGTGGCTTAGAATAAAAAACTAGCAAATGGAGAGCTTCCCTCCAAGATTTACATACCATCAGAAAACAACGCTTCCAGATCCTACTAAAAATATGAGAGGGTGAGGAGCTGGACAAATTTGAGACATGGATCAAGCGCATGATCAAGATAATCAGCATTTATAAAAAATGTCAAGCCTCCATATTAGAAAAATAGAAAGAAGTCATGGAATGGGTGGAGGAAATAGAGGCTTTCTTTACTGGGTCAACATTGATTTGTACCGAGATGAAGCTAAGAACATCTTACGGCCATCCAAAGAAGTGGTCCAACAAATCTGGGATATCATGGCAGGTGTAGGTACTAAGGAAGCCTTGCAATAGTTGTTCTATTCTAAGGAAGAAATGATGAAGATGAGAAATCACGTGGAAGAAATCCAATTCTTCACTTCCGAGATAACTTCTTTTAAAGAAAAGGATGAACACAGGGTTAACAAGGCAAAGAGGAAAGAGATAAACTACGAGGAAATTTAGGAGATCATACAAAGGCTTCGGACTGCCCACCCAGAGGTATTTCCAAATTAACCCATTAGACCGCAAGGCAGTCTTGAAGAAGAAATCTCTAGCACTTTAGATTTCCTTGAAGTAGTTTTCGGCCTTTCGACCTCCGAAACAAATCAACCCTTCGGCCTTTCGGCCTTCTAGGATTTTTAACCTTTCGGCCCCATCAGATTTTCGTCCTTTCAACCAGGACAGATTTTTGGCCTTTCGGCCCTCTAGATATTTTGGCCTCTTCAGCCTCTGACAAGTTCAAACTTCGGGCCAATGTCTGATGATAAAACACTTGTAAATTTTGACACTTAAAATTTTTGGAGTTGAGGTCAGGGTCCAAAAAAATTGGGTGTTTCTAGTGGGATCACATTTTTCCACACTAGTTGAACTCTAGATCTGATTGATGGTCATCTTGAGCTCATTCTGAAAGAACTAAGGGTTCCTTATATGTCTCCACCGTCATATGAGCTTCCAGATGAAGATTCTGAGAAAGACTTCCAGAAACAAGAAGAAGACTGAGTTTTCTGAAGAAACCCCTTCTTCTTTTCTCTTTCTTCTTAGCAAGTTTGACCCTCATGGCATGGGCAAACTAATTGTAAATGGGTTCATAGATTCATGCAAGTTATCTAGTGTTAGTTAAGAATAGTTTCCCTTCCAGTAAAGTTTTAGTTTAAATTGTGTTTTCTCTCTAATGCCCTAAATTTGGAATATTTCAGAGTTGTGGATCAAAGTCTATATATTGTAATCACAAAAGTAATGTAAAGGGTCAGATTCTTAATGTAATAAAGATATACATTTCGTGCTTCATTTGTGGTGTGTGAATTGCTACTACCTATGTGAAATTTTTGAATGTATGCTTGCATTATTCATTATTTTCAGAGAGCCTCTTGTTTATTGTGCTTCAAACTCGTGATTTCTTTTAGTTGGAGTTTGTTGTTGTTTTCTTTACCTTGTTGTGACAAATGCATGGAAGAGATCATCTTTGGGCTTAACAATAAATCTGTCTCGTGGGTGCACACGTGGCTTCGCGATTTGATCGATTTTGAAAATCTTGCACGAGTGAATACGTCTTCTTTCCAAATGCTTGCATCCATGGGGTATTGAATTGTGACTTGGTCTGATTTATGCTTCGTGGGTTTGTTCTAAATCTCTTCACCATTCAATTCACAAGGAAAGATTTACAACGGTTTATGTCCATAGGATTTCATTTTCAGCATTTGGTTTTATTCCTCATTGCCTTAATCTCTTCAAATTCTGAAAATCAACATCTTGAAAATACCAAAATTGCATTTTATTTACAACACCCATATATGTTAAAATAGAAAATACCAAAAAAGAACTAAAGTGTTTTGCAGTTTGATGTCTTGAACGAACCAGCAAAGGCCTCCTTGTGAACAATCACATTTATCTTCAACTGAGTAACCAAGCAGGTTGTGACCCGACCCTGGAGAACCTTGGGAATAACTTTGTTATTCTTTCAAGAGAGGAAATCGAATCTCAAGATCCTAGCAAGTTGGCTTGTGTCAAAACAGCGCTCAACAAGTATGATAGTGTAGTGTGTTGTCATCAATGCCAAAGGGAGAGATTGATGAACTATAACTGATTGAATGTTTGAAGATGTTAAGTTGGTGATCATGCAAGGCATTAAATCAATTAATGTATTGTATTTCATTGATGTCAACTTGATATAATCTATATGGTCATGCACATACTACCAAAGACTTCAAAGAACTGATGAATCAAAGGTTATGCTATCAGTAATGCATATAAGTCAAGTATTCACAAAGTGAATTTATATACTAACGAAGTGCACATCGACGGACAAAGTAAAAGAGAAAAGTCACAGTGTTACCCGATGAGAAAATGCACAACATTACTGACGAGAAAAGTCACAGTGTTGCCCGACGAGCAAAGCATAGTGTAACCTGACAGATAGAATTACAATGTTGCCCGACGGATGAAGATCCTGAAGACAACTGAAGTCACACCAATGGAACAGTGAGTTATCACTGATGACCAACTGAAGTGTTGACCGACAGAATAGAGAGTTCAAAAATGACAAAATGCTAGCTGTCGAGAGCTAAAAATAGACTTAACTGATAATTATTATTGTTTTAATCGACAAGATAAATTTGAGGATAAGTAATGGATTTAAAGCTGCTTTGTCCAGTTGGCAAGAAGATCTCTTTGAGATAAAATTGGAGTTTTTCTTTAAATCTAATTGGCGAGAATTGTGGATCACGCCAAGGATCAAGAAAGCCAAGAAATGGTAAAATCATGTCTATAAAGAGACAACCCATTTCATTATGAATTTTGGGGTGAAGAGAAGTTTAAAAAAAAAAGGAGAATAGATGCTAAAGAGTTTCTGAAGGAGAAGAAATTCTTCATTCAGACCTGATCAACAAGCTAAGGAAAGAGCTAGATTCTGCAAACTTTGACGAACAATAAAACAACATCACAAAGAAGAACAGTGTGGAGAAAAGGCATTGAATTGATTATATTGATCAGAAAGGTAATGCACTTACAATAGATCTGAAAATCTGCAATTCAAGTTGTATGTGTGAACATATCACTTTAGTGTTTTAGTTTAACCATTGAAGCATCAAGTCTCTTAACCGAGTAGGACTTAAAAGTATTTTGTAATTGAGATACATCCCAAGGAGTATAAAAAATTTTGATCATAAAAAGTAGCATTAGATATGCCTAATACCTATTGATAGGCCAAGTGAGTGTTTGATCAAGGATGGTAGCATTAGATGCCAGATACTAAGTGAAAAACTATATTTTAAATCCTCTAACAAGGTCACACCTAACAGTGTGTTTGTAACCTTTAACGGGGTTGGCTCTTAACCGAGCTCACTTTAGAAGAGTGAAAATTTGGGATACCGGTCCCAATGGTTTTTTCCTTAATAGGGTTTCCACGTTAAAAATCCATTCGTTATGTGTTTATGTTTCATTACTTTATTGTTTTACATTTCACATAAGTTATTCTGGATTGATCAGTATAAACTAGTTATTTACTGTATTTTGACAAATAGAAAGATTGTTTATCAGTAAACATACAGAAGAAGGTTTTACAATACATTCTGACAAGTATAAATTTTTTATAAGTATTTCAAGGCATTCATCTTGTAGGACTGAATATAACTAGAGGCTCAAAAGTGGTAATAAGTTTTAAAGGGTTGATTTAAGGATTAATTTTTGAGGCCACTGATTCACNTCCCCCCCCCCCCCCCCCCCCCCTCCTCTCAATTATTAATAACACCTTCAAATACATTTCCCAAATAGTTCCAACCGACAAAGGTGGCTGTGAACGTTGGCAATCAAAAGTTGCAACTTTTCAACCAAAAGTTGCATTATGCAACATTGACAACTTTTGACAAAAGTTGTCTATTGTACTAATCCTTGCATAGTTCGACTCCTAGACTCTAATAAAGACCTTAAAGAGGTTATTTGAACATTTTGAACCTTCTTTAATTGTTCTAGACTACTCTAAACCATCCTACCCAATATTAGTCCAAAATTGACTAAGGTAGACAACTTAGGCTTATAGCAATACCTAGTGTCTCCTTTTCTTACAAGTAGGACTTATTGAAAAACTTTGGATCCTAGATCCAATCAGTAATCTAACCATTTGATTTTGTATCCACTTCTATGCTTGAACTTGATGGATTTGAGGGTGCCCCTGCACCAAGTTATAGGATAAAAGTATGTGGAAACTTAAGTATAAAATTATTATAAAATGATTCATAATTAGACTCATCGACACCCTTTATTTTTCATGGGTCTAGTTTTAAAAAATAAGGTTAAACATGTAGCATTTGTCAAAAAGGGTTCCTAAGAGATAGAAGATAAACAAAATTTTGAGAGGAAAACTTGCATGGAAAAGATAAATATCATTGACCAAGTCAAACCTTTTAGGGTTTATGATAATTTTATCTCCTTTCATTTCAAAATGGCTAATATAGAAAGTAGGAGGTTAAAGGAGTAACATGGTAAGTATGAAAGTTGGTGGAATGTTTAGAGGATTGTTGAATATTTAGAGGATTGTCGAATGCCTTCAACATGGAACCATGCATATGGAAGGGATAAAAAGAGCCATGTATGTAATTTTCCATCATTTGAAACACTTATGTTGCTATAAAGAGTAACCCACATTCATTAATTTTTTTGTTAATGTATCCCCTCTTAGTTCGTCATGATTCTAAGTTACATGTAAGTTTGTGTGTAGACATGTTTCAATTGTTAATTGTATGGCTTCTCTATTTTCAATTGAGTTTCTATGATCTTAAATAGAATACCATAAATAATCCTTGCAATAAAATCACTTCACTAATCATCTATGAAGAGCATGAGAGTGGTGTTTTTAAATCAATGAAGCACAAAATATAGTATTACAAAAGGATGGAGGATAACTTTAGTCTATAGAGGGTAGATAATTAGTCATAAGGACAATCATAAAGCCAATATTTCACATAAGTGTAAGAAAAGATAACAATTTTTAGTGTTTTCTTCTTTCAAAGGGTCTATTTTACAATTAATGGTACCTCTTTGGAAAGGTGTTACTATTCATATATAGAAAATATATATTTTCACTTCTTAGGCATAGACATGAGAATATTGGGTAAGAGGAAGAATGTATAAGTGTTAAAAAAACAAAGAGTGGAAGGTGCATGTAAAAATACATTCATAGGAACACCCAAGGTTATTGTACAAACCATTAAGAGGAGAACATGATAGTCTATTCGAGGAATTGTTTTGACACGGCTCTCCATGCATTTCACTTCATGGAGATAAGGGTCATGGCATGCCTTAGGGGATTTTTCTTCAAAGAAGGGTCCTATCAAAATAAATAATAACACATGAAGATATATAAATAGAAATCAAAAGAGGTCCACAGTAAGAAAAGGGATGAAGAACAACCAAGTCCATATTATGAATATTGACAACCTAACATAACATGCAAAAATAATTACAAAATGATGTCACATGGCTTCTCAAGATCATGAAAGATGAGTATAAAATGCATGAGTTGTGGTCTATGTTTTGAAAAAAGGGACACAACTATACAATATAACACCAAGAATGTACAATTTAGATATGAAGAAGTAATTTTTTTCTAGAAAAGTAATAAAAATTTGACAAAATTATTAAGAATGTCCATACAAACTCAATAGGAACCTTAGGATGAAATATTTACACCTTATAAATTTTGTTCCTTATGTTTAGACAAGATCTACTATAGCATAAAAAATAAATAGTTTCCCATGAAAAGTTAACATGTGTGTAATTTGATCTCTATAGTCATACCTATGTGAATTCAATCAAGAGATTTTGGTTCACTATCATTACAATCTTAAGACAAGACCAATTAGTAAGAAGACATTTTTTCTGAAGGTTTAAGCATGGGTAAAGGTCATCAACTATGATATATAAGACTATAAAATGCATAGTCCAAAGATAAGTGATAGATGATAGTGAAAATAGATAAATGAACAAGTGAACATGTGAGAGGTTCCCTTACTATGTTTTATATGTACAATGATAGGGTTAAATGAATAATGTTATCTTAAACATATACTAAATTACTAAGCACAAAAGGAGAATATATAGTTCAAGTAATGAAAAATAAATCAATGCAAAGGACATTTCATACTCTAGAAACACTGTCATATCAATAAAAATACATGTCCTTGATAATTCAATGATAGTAGAAGGACATTTCATGGATTAGTATAAAACATGCATGACATAGTTAAGTATAACATCTTGTTGAACACACTCAGATGTTGGTGGGGTTAAATCAACGTAAACTAAAATTTAAGCACTCATTAACTTTCAAACCATTTTAAAAAATGTAAAAAATTAAATAACAAATACATAACATTCATCATACAAACACTAATATTTTTAAATGGAAAACCCAAGAAGGGAAAAACCATGGTGAGGATGAACCCACAATAAATGATACAAATTTTACAAGATGCCCATTATTGAACTTACAAAAATGAATCAGTCTCTTAGGGAAAGGTAAAATCAAATTTCAATTGACGATCACTTCTTTGGAGAAAGATATAATTATATTATAATGAAATACATGATATAAAATATTGTTCAAGAAGCATTTGAGTAGTTTGATATTGTGATTCTCCTTGAAGCCCTATTATTTTTTCACACTAACTTTGAACACTTCATCATTTGATTTTTGATCAATTTAACCTATTAATAATTTTTGCATCAACTCTTTCTCATCCACAATATATTTATTATTTTTTATATATCCTCTACAACATCACAAACCATTGGCTAGATCAACACAAATAGGACCTAATCAATGAAATATGCAACAAAACATAAGTTGGTCCTATCTACCTTCAGTAATATCTAAAATGGGTTTAAGATAAAGAAATACATAAATTTAACATCAAAAATATCACAGCAAATCCTCCAAAGAAAATTAAATAGGTCTCGATCGACATAAAATGAAGGAAATTACCTAGTCAGCCAAAACTTCCAACTATTTGTTTCTTATCACCGAAGAGAGACCAAGAAAATTATACGAACCACCAAAACAAATTTCAAACCATCATCAAGCATACTTAAATCATTTCTTGAAGTATATAATTTTCAATTTTTGGTGTAAAGAAAGTAACTATACTAGAAAATGCAGTTAAATTGAATAGATAGTGTATTTGTCAACAATATGAATATCATGCTCTGAAGCACCAACAACCTTGAAACTTATATCTTTGATTCAATACGCATTCCTAAATATAATCCAAAATCTACACATCCAAACCAATCACAATAGTAAAATTTAATGCATTTTTATGAGCCAACTAGAAAACCTTGTGTTGACAGACTATGATCCAAATTTCAAACTCTTGTCATTTTCTACCTGGAAGATATTATGACTTGAAAATTTGATAGTATGCACTTGAAACTATTATAAATGAAAATCCAAAGCCTCGTTCTATAAGATGAAATGTATTGAAATGAAAAGTAGAAAACTAACTTATGGTCATAAGAAGATGCACTGGTCAACACTTCAAAAACTTATTCAATTACTCTTATATGAGTTGGAGCACAAACATCATTAAAAAACACCAATATCATGTACACAACAACCATGAAGATGGAATCATCTAACTAAGAAAAATTTCAAATGAATCTTTACATACCAAAACTCTAGATGGTTAAACTATCATCTAATGAGTCTTTGGACCCCCTGCTATGTCTCTAATCAAATTGACATGGTACAACTACTCTCAAATATATATCAACTTCTTGAATGTATCTCATATGAACTAACATAGCTACTCTCCAATATGCATCATCTGAAACATCAAATTAAATCACTAATGACCACATACTCCATTATTATAACTTAATGGAAACACATATTATTAGACATTAGATTGGCATCAATGAAAACACATGTTGTTAGACATTAGATTGACATCAATGACAACATATATTGCCAAAACATCCTTCTAAATATGTGAAGAATAAAATAAAAGATTCATGAGATGATAGTGATAGTTAAGGGTTGCATGCATTGATAGAGGTGGTACAATCAGGATTGAATATGATATTATTAGAGTCATATGAAGAGGTTGTGATAGTGTTAAAGGTAAAGAAAATCCTAATGATAGGGAAGAAATTTGAAGATTTTAGCATAATAATAGCAAGGAGAAACATGATTTAGGGTAAAGAAAAGGGCATTATTCCATATGTTTACATCATAGTACAAACGGAGCTAAGCTGTAGTGTAGAGTGAAGATGAAATGGAAAGTATTTTTGGGATAGTGGAAAGGGTGTGTACTGAGAGGGGAGGGGTGAATCAGTACCCTTAAAAACTTGTAATCAATTCTTTGTAACCATTGTTCTCTATTAACAGACTGAGTAGATTGCATACACCAAACATATAGTATCACTGCTAAAATGTAAATGCATATAAAGTGAACAATACACATACATGAAATTGAGTACTCGTGACACTAATATTTTTGTATCGCAGAATACCCCTGTTAGAAGTTAAAAACTCTAGTGGGGATGAAAGCCACAAAACTTCAGTACTGCAATAAATAAAGTAGCATGTTAAAGCTTACAAAGAATGATCACTTATGATGATCTTACCCTGTTAGGAGTAACAATTAGATCGATTAGATCTACCTTGTGTGAGGATTTTTCAACACAAGTTATGTGTGCACTCGGTTAAGAGATTTACAAAAAGACAGTTAAGTCTACTCTGTTAGATTTAGGGGTATATTAAAATTGTTAGAGAGTAACAGAAGTTTGATCTAAAACATATACAATCTCAATATTGCTGATACAGATCTATTAAGTACATTCAAAACATATCACTTCAATGTGAATGATAATACCTTCTGCTCTGTTATGCTTGGTAGCCTTGCTTCTATTCTGAAAAATAATTTCTGCAATGTAGTCTCTGTCCTTGAAATCCCTTGTCTGATCTCTGATGTCTATAGTACGGAGGCTAATTGATTATTTCTTGATCATTTCTTGATCAACAAACATTACAAAATTTGACATCTATACATTTATATATCAAACATTATGACCTAATTAGGGTTTTACAATTACATCCCTATCCTAAGATCAACGGTGTACATAATTTACCTTGATCATCTAACATAGGAGACATAAACAATTAATGATGTATATCTTTAATTAATTCTCTCCTCGCTCATTTTAACCATTATCTAGGTTGGAAAAAAATTTCTTACATAAAAAAATGTGCCAAAACAAACTTTTATGTGGCCTCTGGTTCACTCGGTTATTGTTGTCTCTCGATGCTTGGTGTAGTCTGTGTATCTCGGTTATACTGCTTGTTCAATTTATATTGTGTAGCTTGGTGTTGTCTACTGCTCGGTGTAGTCTATCAACTTGGGTATCACTGTACTCAGTTAACTCTGGACGTGATGAGTGCTCTTGGTTAACTCTGTACTTTGATGAATATACCAACTGTCCTGTTTGTGACTCTATTACCGATTGTCCATGTTGAGTGCTTGAATACTAATGATAAATTTAATGCTAAATTGGAGTAACATTCTCCCCCTTTGGCATTAGTATCAAAAACTTATTTCTATACATAATATACATGATGACTCCCCCTTTGTACATGCTCGGTATATGTATATGAACTCATCCTGATTATAGTATCCCCCTTTACTATACTTATATACATATATTTCTCCCTTTTTTGAAAATAATGACAAAGGAGTATAACTTGTAATTTGTCAAAAATGGTAGGATGGGCATTCTTAAGAGTTTCCAATAGCTTCTCCCATTCCTCTTTTAAATTCTCGAGGGTTAATTGTTCTAGGTTGATCTAAGCATTCATATCATATATGTTATCAGATACTAACAATTCTAGGGTGGAAACTAAAGTCTTTACCAATGTCACATGTTTTTGCATCATTACCAAATACAGTAGTAACATTGCTTGTATCTCGATTACTTGTTCTCTGATTTTCTCCTCTTCTTTCTTTAAGTCTAGTCACAACCACTTGGTTTGGAGAACTTTGTTGTAATGCATCTACAATCCTTTAGATCTTGATCTATTTTCTTTAGCTTTTCACTAATCTCGGTAGTGAAGTGATTTAGAGTGCATAACTTATATAGAATTGTGATGGCTTCAATATGATAGTTTCTATTCCATTCACAAATTCAGATAGAGTTACCTTATTGACTGCCACTGCCTCATTGATCTTCTCTATGACTTCGTATTGTATCTTCTTCTCTACTCTTTCTTCCAATTTCTGCTCGGCATCAATGTCAGGTTTTTTAATGCCCTCAGTAAGCAGTGCAAGTTGATTAATGTTGGGGGTTGTTTCATTGATACCTAAGTCAGGAACAACTTGTTGTAGGATCTCCTTGGCAGCTTCTAATACTTGTGCATTCTTGTGTTCTTGCCTTAAATTTATCCTATGTTGCTTTCCTGGTGCATAATTCACCATATTTCTTCAATGTTTCTAGATCAAGTGTTCTTGGATCCCATGATAGAATCTCTATGATTTCATCTAAGGTTACTACATCCTTGCTTCCTTTCTACTTCTTCTTTTTCTTTTCTTGAACAGTGGATGAAGGAGATAAAGTTAATGCTAATTGAGCCTTGTGCTCAGTTTTAGGCTTTTCTGGCTCGGTACTTGATGTGATGAATTGGTGAGGTGTCTCGGTAACACACTTTGTATCTATAGTAGAAGTATCTACTATATTATATGTGTTATTTGTATTACCTTCACCTTTTGTTTCTGCATCAGTGGTATCTCTTGGTGCATCACCTTGGGTAGTTCCACCACTATGCTCGGTCTGTGTACCTTGCTTATCACCCTTATCTTCAGTTGTATCAGTGGCTTGCTTACGTGTCTTTTGATGTGATTCACTTTCAATCTCAATTGTTTTTACCAACATAGGTAACTAACATGGTACATTAGCTTGGGCAACCTCTGTTGTGTCTTGTTCATTCATGGTCTAGGTTGCTCTGACTATCTCATATTCCTTAGCTTTATCATCAGGATCACCTTCAGTGATGTCATTTACTATGATCTTTGGGTGACTCATGTTATTCAATAGCTATGGAATTCCATTTAATACATTGTTAACATCTGCATCATCAACATCTATGGGCTCTGTGCTCGGTCAATCTTCCTTGGTGTCAACTTTGGATGTAATGTCTATCTCTTCCTCGGTATCCTGGATTTCCTTTGGTGGGTTCAACAGTTTATTCCATATCTGTGTGGTCTCAATATCTAATTCCTTTAGATTTCCTTGTAGAATATTTAGTTCTTGTGCCTTCTTAGGAAATTGTTTGGCATACTGCTTCATTATATCACTTATCTACTCAACTGTGTAATCAACTTTAATAAGAGTGAGAGCTGCTTCTCTCATTTGTTTCTTAGTTTGAAGTGCATAGGTCCATCTTGTTGATATATTATCATACAACTCGGAAGGAAGGTAGGTAGAAAATTCAAGTGGAACTTGTTTAAAGTTTATCATCATACCTATAATTGCTTCTTCGAGTTTTTCCTTGTTCTCGGTAGTCAGATCAGAATATCCATGTATCTTTGGATGTCCTAATCATCTGGTTGTTAGGATTGCTTCTGCAATTTCTTCAATAGTCTGAGCTATCTTATTTTGTACAACCTTGAATTGATTTGGATTTTCATTAGAATCATCCTTGTCATCTTTGTTCCTTACATATCTCTTTCTTTGCCTCGGTGTAGGATTCTCGGTAGTACCATTTTGTTTTTTTGTTTGGTAAGTGAGCTTCAGTGAGGGTCTTGTAATTTTTTCTACACCTTTCTTCAAAGGTGGTGAATCCACAGTCACCGGTTATGATCTGGTTGTGATGGAGACTCAATCTTTATGCTTTTTCCCCTTTTGACCTTATGTGCCTTATCTTGTGTTTCATCTAAATTGGTGGCATCAACATCATGTTCAGGTTCATCATCTTGACCAACTGAAGTCTTCTCCTCAATTTCATCAACAAACTTGTCTAATTCTTCATCTGTGATAGCAAATTTTCTCTTCAATATCTTCAAAAATTTTGTCTTTTTCCTACTCATCTTTTGAACTTGCAGACCAATAGTGATTCAGGTTTGGGCTTCATCAAATGTGCCAAATCTCATGGCAGATTTATCAACAGGCTCGTTCAACAATTTTTCAATAGCTTCAAAGGCAATATCAATATCTAACTCATAATCTAACAGAGGTATTCATGTTGTCCTCAGTTGAGTTGCCTTGATTAGAGTTGTATCGGTGTCAACTACAAAACATATTTCATCTTTGTATTTGTCCACTAAGTGCTAAGGAATTCTCGATCTCTTTTCCATCCTTTCTTTGAACTTAGAGAAATAACTGGTTCAAAGTTCTTTCCTAGACTTGTAATGAAATCATTTATTTGCATAGTAACTGGTTGGTTTGACTTCCATTTTACTTTACCGACAGATGGAAAGAAGTTCTACAAGTAGAAAAATGTGAATAGTAGTAGTGAACCAAACTTACATGTATTTGATCTTGTTGATCTGATGGTCTTCATATTTTATTCAAATTGCCTTTGCAACAGCTCAGCTAGAGCATATTGTACTCCTTTATTAACAAATTTTTATGCTATATCAACAACTCTGCAAGCAATGTTGTTCAGTCTTATGGACTGGAATATATTATAGCCAATGAAATTAGCTCTAAATCTTAGTTCAGGATCACCGGTGCAATTGATCTTCAGACATCTACCGTCCCATTTGGCTCATGTTAGCTTTTCTATTTCGATTCTTGGAGGGTGCCTGCAGGATTTCTATTTATCACGTATAGGATACCCTATCACAGCGTGAATAAAATCATTTGTTATCTTATTGGGCTCATCCATCCATAGCTTTCCATCATATACACAGCTTAGAACAATGCAGATCCACTCAGTCTTGAACACATTCAGGAAATTTAGGGCATTGTTTAACCCTTTAACCTCCAAATGTTTGTGATATTCTTTCAACTTCCCATCTGTGCATAGTGATTGATAAGTGGATATAAGTTCAAATTCTCTGACTTTACCTATTTTGCATTGAATGTAGGCATGCACATCTTGGACTAACAAAACCCTAGGCGAGATAGATGAAAATACACCTTTATCGTCTAGTTGGGCTGCAACCTGCAGATGGATCTTGTAGTTGGGCTCAGTGTAAGTGGAGTTCTTCACCAAAATAATATTCTTATCCTTATCCATCTTTTCTTTCATGGTTTGAGATGTAGATGCCATCATTTATGGTTTTAGGGCTTGCACAAATGGTGTTCAAATAACACAGGAATAACATAATGCCTACTGAATAATCTCTATTGTACTCAAAATGTGCTTAAATCTCTATAGAATGCTAAAAAATACTCTGCTGCAACTTTTCTCTCTTTACTATGTTCAGCTATGTGATCGCAGTGTGAGAAAATGAGTTCACATCAATCAAATTTAAAGCAAATGACTTAGGGCGATGCAATAAATGCTTTTCACCAACCACTCGGTGAACAAAACATCATTCTCAGTTAACACTGACAATACTTCATCTCGGTGAATGTAACAAATGCTTGGTTTCCATAGCAACTCGGTTGTCTCTTCACATGTTTACCGACTAACAGTTCTAACTTGGTACATGTTAACAGGATTAACTAGATCACAATTGTCAAAAATATAATACCATAGTGCATCTTGATTCATGTTGATTTGGAATTTATGCAATGAACATAGGAACTGATGTAAGATATAGCTTTGCAAAACATAGTTCCTTACCTGCTTGTTTTGCTTAGTTAGAGACGATGGAGACACCTAATCCATTAGATGAGGTGTCACCGACTATTGTGCTTGGTCCTACATTATCATTTGATTCTCTCCTCCAAATTTGATTTTTGATCCTTACAATTTCATCAATTATATTGCCATTTCTATGAGTGTTTATTCAGTCTACACAATCTCTACTTAAGTGACCGACTTTGTGACAGTGAGAACATGCCATACCAAAGTTTGACCAATTCCTAGACTTGGTTCACCATTGTCTCATACAATTTTTTGCAATTTTCCATATTTACCACATGTTGTACAACTACTCCAAGTGTTATAATCCCATGCATAAGCATTACCTTGTCTTCTTAGTTGATTTACCTTTTCTTGTCATTTAGGCTTCCAGATTTACTTTGTGTTCTTCTTGTATGCTTGTGATGTATGACCATGCATGTTTCAATTTTGGTAGTATTTATCCATGTATGGTTTCCTCTATGGTTTGTTCAACTTTGATCTACACTCATGTGCCTGATGTCCATTTTTATTACAATTATAGCAAATACCATTAAATTTAGGAGGATTTCTAGGAATACATTTTGCTTTGCTTCTACAAACATTTGATGTGTGGCCTGGCTTTCCATAATGCTGGAAACAGGGCTTAGGGCTTGAGTATACATTCCTTTATTCAACTTGATTTGATGAATCTCCTTGCTTAGTATACCCTAATCTGGTATTGTTGTTCAGTCTTCTTTGATAGTTCATAAATTCATCCATTCTCTTAGTGCTTGCTTCAGATCTCTTAATCTCTTCGTTATTTATTTGTAAAACTTCAATTCATTTCTCAGTTTTTCATTTTCTTCTTTCAATACACCAAAATATTATATTCTTCTTTCAAGTTCAGTATTCACTTGGTTTGCTTCATGATTTATAGCAACCACTTGATTTGTGATCTCAAAGTAATGTTCAGTAAGTCTCAATATCTCAGATTCTTTTTTCTTGTAACTTTTTCAGTCATATGTCTTCTGTCATCAATGACCATGTTTCTATCTTGTTCAGCTTTCTTTGCATCATTCAAGACTTCAACCATTCTAACCATTTGTGTATCTTGTCTGACCTATAGTGCTTTCACTTGTTCAGTAAGTTGTTGATTGATCTTAGATAGCTTTGATATGATTCCTTTAGATCCATCAGATATGCTACTAGATTCAGATCAAGATGATTCAAATGGATCATGAATCTCTTCTTCATGATAATCAATCTCATGACAACGAAGTGCCATGTCCTTTCTCTTAATCAACATCTCCCTTAATTTTTCTTTGGCTTCCTTGTATTCTTCGACATAGATATGCAACAGTAACTTCTGATTTTCAATAGTTTTATCAAGTGTATACCTTTCCATTGTAAGATCTTTTCTCTTCAGTGATTAAACCTTCAAAACAAGAGAACTATCTTTGATACCAATTATTGGGATAATGGAAAGGGTGTGTACTGAGAGGGGAGGGGTGAATCAATACCCTTAAAAAATTTTAATCAATTCTTTGTAACCATTGTTTTGTATTAACCGACTGAGTAGATTGCATCCACCAAACATATAGTATCACTTATGGAATGTAAATGCATGTAAAGTAAACAATACACATACATGAAATTAAGTACTCATGACACTAATATTTTGGTATCACAGAAAACCCCTGTTAGAAGGTAAAAAATGTGGTGGGGATGAAGCCCACAAAACTTCACTACTGCAGTAAATAAAGTAGCATGTTAAAGCTTACAAAGAATGATCACTTCTGATGATCTTACCCTGTTAGGAGTAACAATGAGATCAATTAGATCTACCTCATGTGAGGATTTTGCAACACAAGCTATGTGTGCACTCGGTTAAGAGATTTACAAAAAGACGGTTAAGTCTACTCTGTTAAGAGATTTAGGGGTCTATTACAATTGTTAGAGAGTAACAAAATTTTGATTTAACACATATACAATCTCAATATTGTTGATACAAATCCATTAATTACATTCAAAACATATCACCTCAATGTGAATGATAATACCTTCTACTCTGTTATGCTCGGTGGCCTTGCTTCTGTTCTGAAAACTAATTTCTGCAATGTAGTCTCTGTCCTTGAAATCTCTTGTCTGATCTCTGATGTCTGTAGTATGGGGGCTACTTGATCATTTCTTGATCAACATACATTACAAAATTTGACATCTATACATTTATATATCAAACTTTATGACCTAATTAGGGTTTTACAATTACATCTCTAGATCCTAAGATCAATGGTGTACATAATTTACCTTGATCATCTAACATAGGAGACATAAACAATTAATGGTGTATATCCGTAATTAATTCTCTCCTTGATCATGTAAACTGTTATCTAGGTCGGAAAAAAGTTGTTACATTAAATAATGTGCCAAAAAAAACTTTTATGTGGTCTTTGGTCCACTCGATTATTGTTCTCTCAGTGCTTGGTGTAGTCTGTGTATCTCAGTTATACTACTTGTTCTGTTTATACTGTGTAGCTTGGTGTTGTCTACTTCTCAGTGTGGTATGTCAACTTGGGTATCACTATACTCAGTTAACTCTGGGCGTGATCAGTGATCTCAGTTAACTCTGCACTTCGGTTAATATACCAACTATCTTGTTTGTGACTTTGTTATTGATTGTCCATGTTGAGTGCTTGAATACTAATGAAAATTTCAATGCTCAATTGGAGTAACAAGTATATCTATGAATTTAGGAGAACAAATTCATGATGAGTTATGAGACTTTTGTCTATTTAAGAGAAGTGATAAGCTCTTCATGGGTTTTGGTAAATGTGTGTCATGAATAGGTCAAAAGCATGTCAATGAAACAACGAACAATTATTTACAAATAAAAAAATGATAGTATAAATGAGAGTAGTACCTAAGGAAAACTATAGAGAGAATATGAAAAAAAGAGTAGCATGAAATATAAATTAACATCCTTTGCACATATTTGTGACTTTGATAAAATTTAAGCTTTTTTCTTAATTCATTAATTCTCACATGCCCCCCTAAAGTTAATTTCTTGAAGTACAAAGTTTTCAAAAGAGAATCATAACCTTCATAAGAGAGAAACAATGATTGCTTTAGAGGAAAGAATGTGATAATTTGCGTTGAATTTGTAACTACATCCCTTTTCTTTTTAATCGAATTTAAAGATATGTATGGATTAAGGGCATTTGTGGAAAAATTACTAGATGCATTTTTTCCAAAGGATATGGTGATCTACATAATACAACTTGGATTTAGTATATTGTAGATAATAAAATAGTTTTGTGTTGTATATGTGAAAAATAGATTTGTTGAAAAATCTTTAGAAATTTTCAAGAAAATACAATATACAGTTGTGCCACTTTGCCAAGAAGTATATGCATTTAGGGATACTATGATAATTTTTTATGATCAAAATGGTCACATTACTTTGGGGAACTTTAAATGACTGGATGAAAGGTTTTATAAAAGTACATATTTGATCAATGGTCATATTCAAGACAACATTTCACACACTTTTCTAGAATATGTCATCTATTTAAGATGAATGGAATTTCTAAGATAGTTTCATTTTAAGAATCATCATTTATGTTAATGTATTTGGCGAAAATTATTGTGAGGGAAGTTGATTATAAAAGTGTAATAGGAGACATTTAATGTGAATATAAGCCAAGGATCTAGCATAATAAAAATGTTATAGAAAGTGCTCAGTAAGGAATGGGTTTGATAGACCATGGAAATACTACATTTGTGAAAGAGGAAGTTATATCTCCACTTCCTAAAATAATTTCAAATGGAAAGTCAATAGCTATTGAAGCACTTTAAAAAGTTTTATTTTTACTTGATAATGCTTTTAAAATGACCAAAGACGGTGATCTCTTCAATTATTAGTTGTAATGCTAAAAATTGTGATCAATAGTAGACCACCAAGTTCATCATACATTGGAATACCAAACTCCCAACAAGGTGAATCTGATTTGCACAACCAAGAGAGTAAGGGTGAAAATTCATGATCCACACAAATGTGGGAGGTATTTTTTTGATTCCTTATGATAAAGATGATGATGATCTGTAAAGATGATAAATGATTAAGTAAAGTAAATGCAACAAGTGAAATGAACTTACCTTGAAACTAGGAGAGAATAAGTGAATTTCAGATCTAGAAATGATTGTCGCAGAGCTGATAGAATCATAAACTATTCTGGATCCTGAACCTTGGAACCTGTGTCTTCCATTAGTGAAAATTGTAGATTCCTAGGACTATGCCAACTCAAGTCTGCCTCGTCCAAGAAATTCAGTCTTAACCTAGAGTCTCAAAATCTGACAAGTTTTGTAGAGGATCAATCATTGGTTATGTAACTCTAAAATTATGGATCCAAAATTTTAGGGTTTGATAGATCCGAAACAATATAAGAATAAACAATTATATGCAGAAACAAAAGAAGAATAAAATTGAACACATATAACACACATATTTAATGTGGTTCACCCAAAACCTAGGCTACATCCACCTACACAGTCGTCCAACCTTTCTTATTATCCAGCAAAATAGTACACCAACATTACAATGCATTATACATCCTAGCTACTTATAACATGCATTTTAGGGCAACCTCTAAAATTGGCCATTTTAGGGTTTTACAATGTCAACACCCACTACATGACTAGTCGCCACAATATCAACACCCACTACATGATCAGTCGCCACAATATCAACAATCTCCCACTTGGAGACTGATCAAGCTCCACAATAAACACAAAACTCTGAAAACATGTCCATACACATAATAAAAAGGGGGAAAAGGTTGTGGAAAGGGGCTTGGCGCCAAGCCCATGTATAGGAATCAACCTTGAAATGGAATTGAAGTTGCAAAAGGAAATGCAATTCAATATCTGAAAAAAAAATCACCTTATACCTCAATTGTTAATATAAGTAAGATTACTGAGAGGGGAGGGGTGAATCAGTATCCACACAAATTCACCAATTCAACTTATTTAAACTTTATGCACCAAAACATATAGAAACAACTAACATAAGTAAAATTTCAATGCATACATTCATAAGTGATTAACCACACAATGTAAACACCATATTTATCACGTGGAAACCCAACTAGGAAAAAAATACGATGTGAGACAATACCCACAAAATTTGTACTCTTCTAGAATACGTCATGTTAGGAGCTTACAATGTTAAAGGTTTACATGAAAACACTGGTAGGTGTTACCCTGTTAAGGGATATTCCTAAGACCTGATAGGATCTTTTCCCTATTAGGAGAAGCATGGTTGGAGGAATTTAAACACACGCTAATGTGCAACCTATTGACGAGACTTTGTGACTGGTCTCACCAATAGAGGTAGAGTTGTCACCGGGTACCGGGCTACCGACCAACTTTTCCTGTAAAGGTTGTCCAAGGAATAAATTCTCTAGGCCTTCAAGCACCTAAGTGTCGGGTCTCGACGGTGCGGGGAGATCAGTTGGGCAAGTGACAATTTTTTTCAGGGGGATAGCTGGTTTTGACTTTTCTTCTCCGGGGATTTCAGTGATAGGTTGAGGTTTCCTGCAAGCACGCATGAGTTTACCAAATAAACAACAAAAGATAGATCAAGGTTAGAAGTTCGTTATTCTACTTATAGTCATGCAATATATCTTTAACATTAACAATACTCTAATGCACTACACTAAATACTGAATGCATACAAAACCATCAGTTCATACATAATCAATAGCAAGGGGAAATGAGATCATCTAATCTAACAAAACATCAGAGCAAAGGAAATTAGAAACATACAACACAAAAGAGTAATTGCTAACTCGAAGATCATAACACTAGCAACATCATTTCTAGAAACTCTTCCTTCTTCATTAACAAAGTGTTCTAGCAACATCAGTGGCTCCAAGGGAGCATCTAACTACTAAGAACTAGTAAGCATTAAGCTCTGCAACTACTGAGAAACAAAATGCTAATAGTATTAGACTGCAAAATCATCAATTTTGCCAACCCTTGAAATGAGGTCAAACTTATTATTTATACACATGACTTGCCCTAAAACTTAACCTAATATAATTGTACATTCAACATTAAAATACAATATCCGGTACTACCTACACCACTTACAATCACCTCGAAAAGAGCAAAGGTCTGACAGGACAGAGGAAGAAGACAAGAAGAAGGGATGGAAGGATCAACCTCGAGAAGAGTGCCAGAGTAAGAATAGAAGAAATCTGATCTTCCTGGAGTTCGAGGCTACATGCCTCATTAATGTGAAATGTGGCTCACTGTCTTCAATGCACCTGGTAGTTAATGCTGGAGCGACACCTTGGGAAGATCACTTGTCAGAGCCATCCCTCTATCTGACATGCCTTATCGGGGTCACCTACTTTCTGACACCCTTATTGACTATTGGATAATGATCAGTCAATTTTCGGGAACCTAGGCATGGGTCATCGAAACAATACAAAACTGTCAGATCTAGAATTTTGGAGTTCGGGAGCTTATGCTCAAAGAATAATGAATGCTCAAAAATGCACCTTGCTGGTGAAAATATCCGATTTCTGGAGAAATTTGTTATCCCTTGTTGTTCTTGAAAGCCTCCAAAATTTGGCTAATGCCATCTCCATCTATGTCTTTGATACTATTCCATCGATCGTGAATAATTCCAAACTTCTCTTCAATATCTCTGGCCCTGTCCTAGAATTCTTCAACTAACTTCACTGAGTCATGAGCCCGGAGCATCATTTTAGATATTTTTGACAGTTTTCCTCTATCAAAGTCCACGACAGAGTGATAGCGGGACTCCATCAGCTTATCAAATTTACTGAGGATGTAGTCCTCTGGGGCACAAGTCCCGGTGGTGAAGGGATCAACTTGTGAAACCCTTCCAATGAATGCTTTATACAGGTCCAAAGGATACCAAACCGTCGTGACCTTCTCTTTTAGGGTCGTAACCAGTTGCTTTCTTACCTCAATCTTGAGGCCAAGTCTGGAGTGTTGGTCCCAGAGGAATTAGAAGGATTCCTCTCCCAAAACTCATGCCTCGGTGATGGCCTCTTCCCCAGAGTTTATGACCTCATCTAATCCGGTCCTCCACTCCTCGTATTTTTCTATGTTCCCTTCCCATAGGATGACGACACCGTTTACCTAGCCCAAGAGGTTGTTGACCAGATAAAGGTCTGGGGTGATGCCTCTAAGAATTTCCTTACAACCTTAATCTGATCTGTGATCCACCCATCTATAGCCTATGCCTTCTTCTTCATGGCCCAAAGAGCATCCATGTCACCCTGCGGAAGTGATGGTCCGGAGGTGGAGGCTTCCAGATGGATCTCAACCAGTGGCTGTGTAAGTTATGCGAGAAGTCTGAGGAGATTTTTATTTTTCTCTCTTTCCTCTAACTTTTATGCCTATTTTTCGTACTGAGCTTCAACTGCCTGGGTTGCCTCTCTTAGCAGGTCTAGCTCACCTTGCTTATCTCTCCTCCCCAAAGGCACTTCTGTGATTGCATAGTCTTCAACTCTTGTTGTTGTCGCATCTGTATTTGGGGGAGGGGTTGCAACTATTGTGACCATATTTCCTCGTGGACCAGTCCGAAGGCTATGGATGGTCTAGGCCTTTTTGGGATTCTTAGCCTCTGCATTTTGGGCCATCATCTTGGCCAACGATAGGGGAACTCCTACTGACATCGGGGCCTTTCTCTTTCTGGATTCCACCAGCCATTATGGTGGTTGGGGTAGTTTTTTTGCTAAGGCATGAGTATCAGGGCCTTCTTCAGAGTCTGGTGGTGTATCTCTAGTGTCCATGGTCGCATTGGACTCCTTTTCCTTTTCTTGTTCCCTACGGGTTTTAGTGCTTTCCTCCCTGGTGGCGTATTCATCTATGGTGTCGGGGACCCCATCTCCATTGGCAACAGCATCATCTATGTCACTAGGGTTCTCCTCATCCTTTTCAGCATCTGTTGTATCAACATTTATATCCTGGGGCTTCTTCCCCTCATCCTGCTGTTGTTGTTCATCTTCAGCATCATTCACTGATACATCCTTCTCCCTGGGCACATCTTTCGGAGGAGGTGGAGATGTCTGGCCAATGTTTGACTATTGGGCCACTAAGACCACCTCGCCGAATGTTGTGCTTTGGGGCACTTGATCACCCAGAGTAACTTAAGGCATTTGGAGTGTGACAATTGGGGGTACAGTTGATCCTGTAGGTCCGGTTTCCCCAATTGTTGGTTGCTCATCATTTGTTTGCCTTGAATTTGTCTCGGTCCCCTAGACCAATGTTTCTTCCACATCCTATGGATCCTTTTTCATTTCTTCTTATTCAGGTTCTTAGATCTCTTTCTTCAGAACCACCTCTATTTTTGGTTTCCCCTTCATCAAGGATTATTTCTACTTCTTGTGTGACTATTTCTTCTACCACCTTGTCTATCTCCCCGTGTAGATTCATGAGCTCATCGGTCCTAAATATATCATCAAAACCATCATGTGGAGGGGAGGTCTCCGGGAGCTCCTCTAGTTTGGGGGAGTTTGAACTAACTTCCAATGGGGGAACATTGGGCATGTTGGGAGCAGTGTCTGCGCTTGGGGGATTGTCTACCCTCTACTTCTTCTTTCTTTGTAATGGGGCCCCAAAATCCATAATATCTACAGATTGTGCCTCAGCCTCTATCTTTTGGCTCATGAGTACCGATAGTGAAGGGGATCTTGCCGGGTGGGCATACCCTACTGGAGTAACCAGGAGACCACGGGAGAGCTGGGCGCTTATCTTTTGACTCATTTGTATGGACGCCTCTAGTTGAACATGAACTTGCTCCAAAATGGGGAGCGAACCCTGGGGAGTAATTTGGGGTGGGGTGTCTTTCTTTCCCTTCCCCTTGTCTTTGTTTGGTCCCATGGCTCTGGAGGTCGAAGCAGACCCCCACAAGATGGGACCCTTATAGGTGCTCCTCAGACACACGCTCTCAAAATATTTATGGCTATTATCAATGATGTGGTGACTCACATCCTTAATTGTTAAGTTCTCCAGGGTGTCCCAATCCACCAGAGGGAGATCCAACTTGTCGATCCCTTGTTCTTTGTATGTTGGGTCTTCTAGAGGCCCATCGTCTAAAAAATATTTTGGGAAACCCCGAAGGTTGAGGGCCTTCATTAAGCCTTTGGACATCTATGTTGTTGGGCCTGGAGATCAAAACTATCCTAACAATCCACCCAGAAGTCTTCAACGTGAACTTTATGCGATGTGGATGCCTGGGGCAATGCCTCTCTTATCTTGTCTACTAGATCAAAATTGTTTCTGGTAAGGTGGAACTCCGCCAGTCCCAGACTCTTTAGCTCATTATCGGCTTCCTTAGCCGCTGTGAGACTGCAAGAATAGTTCCCACAAGTAATCAAGAATGAAATGGATGTAACCTTCTTCACGCCAAAGAATGCATGGAGTCCAAGATTTGCCTACAGAACTCCAAAAGAATGATCCTATCCCCGCAGTGCTTGGGGAGTAGGCAGGGCTTCCCAGAGAAGTCGGTCACCCGAATATAAGTATGTTGTTGGAATTGAATGAAATAATTGTCATATGTGTTCACCAAAGTCATCACCTCCTGTGACAACTGGTACCCGAAATCCCTAGTGAGTGTCAAAATGTTATGGTAAATGAATGTGCCATTTACCCTGCAAAAATGAGGGAAAGAGGCTTCCTACTGGATCCAGGGATAATGATCCCACAAGGCAAGCTGGCCGGGCCCATTCCCCAGAATGCCCACTATTTGTAAACCCTGAAGAGCGGGTCTCTGTTGGGCCAGTGCCCATAATACATATGAAGTCATGTAGAACATCAAATTTCAGAGGACATTCTTCAATTGGAAGTCTACATGGTTGGCGATGATGGTCACCCAATCGAAGGTCTGACTGTAGGTGGTGATGCAGTAGAGGAAATAATACATCCATGCCAAAAATTACTTGGCATGGGGTTCTCCAAAGAATAGGTCATTCTTCCCCCTCCACTTTATGGGTTAGGACTACTGCTGCAGAATGCGGTGAAGTGAAGGAGTATATGTGAAATGGGAGGGAATAGTCTGAACTTGCCAGGACTGGTGCCTCCACTATGGTTTGCTTGATCTGTGAAAACACTTGCTTCACTTCGGGGCTCCACTCAATCTTCGTATCTTTCTTCATCATGTCATTGAGTGGGTTTACTATCTCGACGACTCCAGTAATGAATCGCCGGACAAAGTTGATCTTTTCGAAGAAAGATCTCATTTCTTTCTTGCTGTCGGGCATGTGTAAATTCAACAGTGCCTCAACTCTCTCAGGGTCGATGGATATACCCTTCTCAGAGACGATATGCCCGAGAAACTTCCCTTCAGTGACCCTGAATATGCATTTCTTAGGGTTGAGGGAAATTCCATACCAGCAACATATCTCATAAATTTGGGCGAGGTGGGTGGAGTGATCACACCTGTCCTAGGAAAAGACTGTCAAATCATCCATATAGATGATTATGCATCTGTTAACTAGGCCCTCAAACACAATTTCCACAACCTTTTGAAATGTTTCCCCCACATTGATGAGGCCAAAGGGCATTCTCCGGTATGCCAATGTTCCCCACTTGGTGGTGAACGCCATTTTATCTCTATCTTCATACTTAACCATAACCTGGTTATACCCGGAGTATCGATCCAGGAAGGACATCATTTGGGAATTGTTCACAATTTGTAATACCTCATCCAACGAGGGGAGAGGGTGATTGTCCTTCTTGGATGCCTTGTTTAAATTGCGAAAATCCACACAAAGGCAGACCTCACCATTTTTCTTTTGCATAGGGATGAGGTTGGCAACCCAAGTTGTGTGCTGGATAGGAAAGATAATCCAGGTTGATAGCAATTTTTGAACCTCCTGATGAATTAGAGGTTTGATCAATGGGTTTACCAACCTTTACTTTTGTCGGAAGGGCTTAGCATCTGGTTTGGGATGGTATGGGTCATGATGGATGTGTCATAAGTCTTCAGATCCTCATACCCCCACACAATTACATCAATGTATTCTCTGACTATTTTTTATTCTTAATGCAAATGGTAAATATTGTTTATGATGACCTTCAGATTTGTTGAATAACATGAACTATACAAGGCATTGATATGCAATACATTTGGAAAAAATAATGTTGATAGCAAATAACATACTCAAATTTTATTTTAGAACTTAATTTATTACAAGGCAAGGAAATATTGTTGCAGACCTGGTGTAGAGTTAATAGATTGAGAGTTTTGATTTGAAATTGGTTGTACAGTGTTCCTAATACCTTTGGAACAACTTAAACAACAATAATACCCAAGTTCACTAATTTTTGGGTCTGCATTAGTGTTGGCAACCACAAGATCAACACACCCAGGCATATGACATTGTCTCTTGGATGAACAACTTCCAGCTGCTCTTATTAGATCTGTATGCCTTCTATTGAAATACTTCCAGACATCTACAACATAACTCCAATGTCTTGAAGTCTATTATGGCCTACTAGGGTGAAGGTTAGACTATTTCGTCCCTACTCCTGAGTGTATACAACCATTTCTTGTCTCCACGTCGCCCCACTCTAGATGATAACAGATTGATTTGATTTCTCAATGGATGTTCAGAGTCAACCATAAACTCCAAATTTGTAAATATAAGTATGGCCAACAAGTATTCATGCATTATCAGTTATGACATTCAAACTCAAGCCACAAATCTACCAAATCAAACCCAAGACAATTATAAATCTCTTTCAATTAAAACCTCTAGCACAAACAAAGATATTACCTTGAATGACCACCAAATTCTCCTGACTGTATCTTGCAACAACGAGAAGAATGCTAGCAAGAAGGGTTTGCATCCTCCAAGCCTTGAGAAAAATAATCTCCACAAGTCACCAAATTCTCACAATATCCAAACATACCCAAAGGGATCTCTTCAATCTTTTTTATAACACTTTCTAAGAGTTCCATCACTTGCCTTGGCAACGTGGGATAATAAAAATAACTTTTTTGCTCTTTCCTATAATTCTGACATTTTTGCTTTTTTGCCCCTATTTTACCGGAGTTGCTTTTTCGGCCCCTATTTTAACCTGATTGCTTTTCCTTGATATTTCTATCCCATGTACATGTTTTATCCTTTTTAAAATATTATTCCCCACTTAAGTGAATAAAATACCCCTTTGAATATTAAAGTGACTTTTATATTATAATGTACTTTATTACTATAGTCACTTAATTAAATAAAACTTTAGGAATTAAAATAAAATAGCAAATGAACTTGTAATCTCATGCATGATAGCTCATTGGAAAGAGCTTGACGAAACACTCCCAGTTCAATACTGAAAAATCACAACTGAGCCCTTTGTTGACTTACTAAAAATAGTAAGCATTTGGAAACCTTGCCAAAACACCCCTGATTGGCCTGCAAGTGAAATTTCCCTAGGAAAAACCCTCTCTGATCCCTGTAAAGTCCTTGTTAGCCCACATGACCAAGACAAAATGGGCTAACAACACATCATGAAGTGATAAGCTAGAAAGGGGACATTACAATTACTAAACAAGTCCAAGCATGCAAAGAGGAAGTGTTTCTATCAACATATGCATGGGAGGTAAGCCAAAAAGAATGCAGGGATACAACTATTACAGTGCATGAAAGAAAACGTTAAAAATCTATGCTAAAAATAGACAATTAAAACATAAACTACTTCCCAAACAAAACCATGATGTAAAGGACATTGCGCATGAAGAAAAGAGATGAGACAATAAATGATTTGTAGAATAAATATTGCCAAGTTAGCAAAATATAATGCTATTGAGTTGAGTCAAATCCCCATATCATAAACTTAAATCCATGCATCTAGACATGAAAGAAACGAGTGAAGAAGAAAGAACAATGACCATAGGCCAAGCCCTCTAACCACAACCAGATTGTGTTTTTCTTTCCAAAATCAGCCTGCTAAAAACTTTTAAGAACCTTCCTCCCTTCTCCTTCCAAAACTCAGACCTCTTTTTAATTACCAAAAACCATAGTTTTCAAAAAGACATGCGACAATCATATGCAGGAAATATTTTTAAAATAATTTTAGAAACATTTGGTGGAGTTATCAGATAACTTTTCCAAAATAAGGAAATGTATTTATCAACTATTTATTTCATAAATTATATCAATGTTAATAATTTTTCCTCAAATTTAATTTAAGAAACTTCCAACTAATAGAAGAGTTAACTCTCGTAGCGATCATTCAACATGCTATTTTCACATGGTTTCCCACCAATAATAGTCTATTGACTAATTATCTTGCAAGCTAATACCAATTCTACACAACTTTATTGAGTGTCTTTTAATAAACGGTCCAACATTATTTTAAAATTAATTAAAAAAATGTTTTACTTATAATAATTATTCTTTATTATTCATTTTGTTTGATATTCTTGTTAAATAATAATTTTATTTGAGTGTCAACAAAATATATATTAAAAAAAGAATTCTTAAATTTTCAAGGATAATAGCCATGTCCTTGTCTTATTCCATCCCTCTTCCACTAAATTGAATAATCTGTCTAACAATATACTTCAC
>MU226339.1:1168011-1199440 GCA_018584345.1 Thuja plicata | reverse complement strand
TCATCTTGTGATCTTTCACTTAGGTCTTGAAACCTTCCTTCTAAGCACACAAACTCTGATACCAATTGTTAGTAATAACTGAGAGGGGGGGGGGGTGAATCAGTGGCCTAAAAATTTATCCAATTTAAACTTTAATCCACCAATAAATACTTCTCAAATTATTAAGTCCCAACAAGATGCATGCCTTTAAAATATTTGAAACAAATAACTGTCTGTCGCTTTACCTTGTTTGTCCTGTTTCTCCTTGATAACCGATAAGCAGTAAACTGTATTTACCGATACTCAGTAAATATGCAGAGTATACCAGTCAATCCATAAATGCATATGTAGAATGTAAAACACTAAAGTAATTAACCATACACACATAACACAAGGATTTTAACATGGAAACCCTATTAAGGGAAAAACCACTGGGACCGGTACCCCAAATTTTCACTCTTCTGAAGTGAGCCCTATTAGGATCCAACCCTGTTAAAGGTTAAAAACACACTGTTAAGTGTGACCTTGTTAGAGGATTTTCAATACATAGGTTGTCACTAAGTATTTGGCATCTACGCTACCATCCTTGAATAAGTCTCATGACTGTCAATAGGCTTTATGCAAAATCTTACTACCATCCTTGAATCAACCTCCTTCTTAGACTGTCAATAGGTTTTAGATAAGACCGGTGCTACTATCATGAGTCAACCTTCTGGTAATCTGTTAGGATATACCTCAATTACAAAAGACTGTTAAGTCCTGCTCTGTTAAGATACTTTAATGCTTTAATGGTTAAACTGAAACATAATGACCTGTTTCTAATGCAATTGAATTACAGATTTTCAGATCTATTTACTTACAACATCTTTCTGATGAATGTATCAATTCAATTCCTTTGTACTTAACTTTTTCTACTCTGTGATGTTGTGGTTCACTGTCCGTCGGTATCTATAGAATTCTTTAGCTCTCCCTCAGCTTGATTGATTAGGACTGCATGAAGTTAATCCTTCATCAGTTTCTCTTCAACATCTTCTATCAGTTCACTCCCCCATGTATCTGATTGCATATTGACCACACTGGAATGAATTATGCTTGTCTCTTAAATAGACATGATTTTCCTTAATTCTAGGTTCTTTGATTCTTGATTCTTGGCATGAAAAACAATCCATCTAAATTGATTTATGGCTTTAACTCCTGATTTATCTCATAGTTATCTTCTTGCCAACTGTACAAATCACTTACTTAACTGTGGTTAAATAAAACAAATAAAACAACCAGTTAAGTTTATCCTTTAGCTCTGCCAGCTAGATATTTTGTCATTTTCTGATCTCTCTATTCCGTCGGTTAATTCTGCATTCATCGCCGGTGACAACTGCCAGTTCCATCGGTGTCACTTCAGTTAACTTTGGGATCTCCGTCCGTCGAGCATCACTGGATCTTTGCTCGTCAGGCAACACCATTTTTACCTCATCGGGTATCATGTGATTCTGCTTCGTTGGGCAACACTGTCTTTACCTCATCGGGCATCACTGTGACGTTAACCTCTGTCTTTACCGATGGTGTGCACTCTGCCAGTGTAGTCTGTCACTTAGTGAATACTAGACTTTTATGCATTGCTGAAAGCATAACCTTTATTCCATTGATTCTCTAAAGTCTTTGGCATGATCATACAGATGATATCAAGTTGACATCAATGACAATACAAACCATTAACTGATTTAATGTCTTGCATGATCTTCAACTTAATATAGTCAATCATTTAATCAGTTATATGTCATCAATTGCATTAGTGGAAAATATGGTTAGAAGAGCATATAAAACACTAAAATCGACCTACTGCTTTCTAACTAAGAAGAGTATGATAAGCAACACAATAGCCCTCAGATTATGCTACTATCAGTGACATATACGACTTAGCATAAAAGATTTGAGTTAAAACAAACTAAATGATAAGAAAACATGTATATTTAGCTCTAGAAGTGAAGATAATAACAATACATGATAATGAAACTATGAATGAAATATGAATGCATCTAAATCCTAGCAGCATAACAATGCATTTTCAATATAAGTTATGGGCTTATTTGTGCTCAAAAACACCTTCTATTTATATAAGAATGAGGAGAGAGAGGGGGGACAAGGTGCATCCATGGAGTTGAAAAACTCATTAATGCTGTGTAAGAGAAATAAATGCCAAAGGTATTCAATAGGCATGGGCTTAAGGAATCTCCATTAATGAGGCATTAATGAGAGCCTTAAAGAAGCATGGGCAAGGTGTAAGAGGGTGGCTTGAGAAAGTGGACTTGAGGGAAGGAATCTTGAGATTCCTTGACTTTCTCAAGTGGGTGGAGTCCTTAATCACTCCCTAATGGAATGTGACAACATTAAGAGGTGAGTTAGGATGAATTTAGGATTAGAATTAGATTAGCATGGGGTGAATGGGTTGAGATAGGTTCAAACCCAGGGTCAAAGTGGTTGAAGTGGGTTAAGTTAGGGGTTTAGAAGAATATTAATGAAATGAATTAAACTTATTTAATTCATTCAAAAATAGGATATTAATTATTTAAACAATTAATTACTTTTTAATAATCAATAAGACTATAGCCAATTAAATTAAATTAATTAGGCTAGGGGAATGGATTCATTTGCAAGTGAACAATTGATTTGGGACTTTATTTAATTCCTTTATGATTAAATACTATAGTCATGTTTTAAATTTGATTTGTTTTAATTGGTTTGAATTGATTTGAATTGTATTGTATGGTTGTACTAGTTAATACAATTTAGTGATAAAAATCACCTAGGACATTAAATTTGATTTAAAATGAATTATGCCAAAGTAACATTGTCGTGACATAATTGGGGGTATGATCACACTTAGGGAAAATAGGGTCTATAGTTGGAACAAACCAAATCCAGGTGGTTACAGTATCATCTTTGTTTGCCTTATCAACATCTTGTTGTTGAAGGGCTTTGTCGGGGTTGTCTTTCTCAAGTGGCCTATTCATGATGTTGCACCATTTATTGTGACTGTCCTTTTCAAGTTCAATCAACTTGCCTTCAAGAAATTTGTATGCCTGTAGCTTTGGTGAGAATTCTTTCTTGTGTTTCTCCATCATTTCATGTATTTCTACCTTTGTTGATTCAAGCGACATTAGAGAGACAAGTACTCTCTCTCTGATTTCTTTCTCATTTGCCAAAGCAAATGAGCAATGGGTGGATAATCTA
The DNA here is from genome assembly GCA_018584345.1 of Thuja plicata. Classification (NCBI taxonomy): domain Eukaryota; kingdom Viridiplantae; phylum Streptophyta; class Pinopsida; order Cupressales; family Cupressaceae; genus Thuja; species Thuja plicata. Next base: position 1,196,233 of record MU226339.1, on the reverse strand, counting down.
TCCAAGAGTTCCCGTGGTAAATAACTTCCTTCAAATTGTATGGGTACATATTTGAAGTTATACATCTTAGCTATCATGGCTTCTTCAATTTTATTTTGATCTTCCTGATTTCTTTTCCCTCATTTTCTAATACGTGGATCAGTAATAGATCCAAAATTTGCAATGTAAACACAAATGTCATCAATGGTGTCAGGTTCCTTTACCTTGACATTTTCTACCTCTAAGGCTTCATCTCTCTCGGTATCATATATATCCTCTTGGTTTCTTATAAATATTCTACCCTTCTTATTTTGTCCTCTCTTCAGTGCAGGTGCTTTTCTCTTATACGTCACGGCTTTTCCTTTCTTGAGAGGTGAAGGAGTAGAATCTTTGGACATTTGGCTTCTGTTCCTTTAAGCAGTTGTAGTTCTTGGTCTCTTTGATGGTGGAGGAGGTGGTGAGTCTGACCTATTTCCTCCGAGTCACTCTTTTCTTCATCTTTACCGACAGACACCTGTTCTTCGGTTTCCTCCTCTTGTTCTATCTCTTCATCTTGCTTAGCTTCTTCCTTTTCCATAGATGGAATCTTTTTGAGATTCTTTACCATTTTGTCCTTCTTTACTATCTTTTTGACTACTAGGCCTGATTTAATTCTTGTCTTGGCCTCTTCATATGTGCTAAACCTTGGTTGCTTTTTGTCCAGTGGCTCATTTATTATGGCATCAATTGCCTTTGTTGCAAGATCAATGTTGATCTCATATTCTAGTGGTTGCAACCATGCTGATCTTGCTACTACAGGTTTGATGTAAGTATGATCTATGTCGACCATGAAGCATATCTCATCCTTAAATTTCTCGATGAGTTGCTCGGGGATTCTTACCCTCTTTTGCATTCAGTCTTTGAATACATTGAAGTATTCATCCATGATAGTTTCAAAATTATCTCCTAGAGAATCTATGTGATCATTGATTTGTATGGTTATAGGCTTGGTGCTATCCCATTTTATATCTCCGACAGATGGGAACTTTTCTTGAAAATAAAAGAAAATACACATGATTAATGAGCCAAACTTACAGGTGTTTGACTTTGCATTCCTGATTGCTTTGAGATTTTTTTTCAACTGATTCAGGAGTAGCTCAGACAAGTCTAATTGTGTACCTTTCTGCATTATTTTGTAAGTTGTATCCACAACACCTGGTGAAATACTGTTTAATCTACTAGCCTGGAAGAATTTGTAACCCAGTACACATGCACCAAACTTAATTTCGTCATCGGCTATGGTTGTCACTTTCAGTCCACACCCATCCTATTTGGCTCCAATAATATTTTCAGTCTCTACCTTCGGTGGATGCTTGAGCGCCTTTACTTTATCGGTTATGGGGTAATCGGTGACCACATCGATGATATCTTGAGTGATTTCCTTTGGTTCATCCAACCATAACTTGTTATTGTGCATTCTGCTTAGCACTAACCGAATCCAATCGGTTTGAAGACCTTCAAAAACTTTAGGGTATTGGTAAGCCCTTTTACCTCAATGTGTTTGTGTTCATCCTTAAGTGTTATGTCTTCATTACAAAGCTTCTGGTAAGCTTCTTCCATCTCTGTCATTCCAATCTCTGTAATCTTACAGTGTATGAAGGATTGAACGTCCTCAACCAGAAAAACCCTAGCTGGTATGCGTGAGAACACACCAACATCATTGGGTTGTGAGGCAACCTCTGGATGAATCTTATATTTGGGTTCCTCACATGCATTGTTTTTTATGAGTTCGAATTCACCCTTCTTAGCCTTCTTAGCTTTTACGGATCACGATGTTGATGTCATTTTCAAAAATTAGGGATTCTGTGTAAATGCATAAAGAATGGAGTTATTGGTCTGTAGAACTTACTGTTGTGTTTGCACAGATCTGTGAACTATTTTGGAGTGCTTGGTGGTCGAGTCATGATCGCTCTGCAACTTGGTTTCTTTCTACTCAAAATCGCCTTTGCTCACTCTGCTCTGGGTGTCATGACAAATGATTCGCTGTGATGCCCTATTTATAGTCATTGCCCTTAAAGGCATGTAATAAATGCTTACCAACTCGTCGGTGTTTAAAGATTGAGTTTATTGGTGAAGACTTTATCACCATCAGTGATGCTTATTAATGTTTTTGAGAAGTCAAAGTTGACTTGGCCTTTACCGATAGGTTTCGGTAACAGATAATTAATTCATGTGCTTGTTTATCGATACATCTCGGTTAATACTAACACTTTTTGCTTGTAACCAACATTTATCGGTAAGTGTAGACAATCTTTCCTTTCAGTTTATATCGACGAGTTTCGGTATATATATATGTCCGAAGACTTAGTTTACATATTTTTCAACAAGTATAACCATGATGCATCTTTCTTATGCTAATTTGGAATTATTTCATCATTTTATGGAACTGATGTAAAGTAATAGCTTAGTGTTAATGTAGTTCCATACTTACTTGTTTTGCTTAGGTGGGGTTGGTGATGTCACCAGATCCATTGGATGGGGTGTCACCATTTGTAGTGCTCATTCCAGCTTCATCATTGCTTGAAGCTTTTCTCCACATCTTGTCTCTAGCCCTCTGGATATCTTCAATGGTGTTTCTATTGGGGTATGTGCTTTTCTCTGTCATTCGGTCTCTACAGTCCTTTTTGAGATGACCAACTTTGTGACAGTTTAAGCATGCCATTCTGGGGTTAGTCCAGCCTCTAGACCTTTCTTGTCCATAGTCTCATACAGTTTGCAACAATGTGACCATACCTTCCACATGCTGTAAAATTTGTCCAGGTATTGTAGTCCCATACATACTGATTACCGATATGCTTCAGTTGATATGGAGTATTTTGACCTTTAGGCTTCCATGCTTGCCTTTTCTTTTTCCAGCATTCAAGACTTGTGTGCCCATTCATCTTGCATGTAGGACAATATTTGTCCATGTAGGTTTCCTTTCTTGGATGTTCTATCTTAGACTTACATTCATATGCCTTATGTCCTTTCTTGTTACATTTATAATAGAATCCTATGAATGAAGGTGTAGATTTAGGAATACCTTTCATTTTGCCTATGCACATATTTGTTTTGTGACCTTGCTTTCCACAGTGTTTGCATGTAAGCTTTCTTGGTCTTAGATTTTCATAAACATTCTTTGGATTGGATTGATTTGATGATTCTCCATTTTCGGTAAATCCTAGACCGTTGTTGTTGACTCTTATTTGTCCTTCCAAAAAATCATCCATTCTTTTATTGCTCTCTTTAGCCTTTCTGATAACTTCATTATGTTGTTGCTAAATTCTAACCTCATGCTTTAGTTTCTCATTTTCTTCTCTTAGTTCACCGATAATCTGTATTCTTTTAATAAGTTCAACATTCATTCAGTTTGCTTCTTGACTCATGAGAATGATTTGATTTTTGATCTCATGGTGATGCTCTGCATGTATTTGAATTTTTAACTCCTTTTCTTGCAGTTTCTCTGTAATCTTCCTCCTGTCATCAGTAGCTAGTGTTCTTTCTATTTCAGCTTGTCTAGCAGAACTCATCACATCAATCATTCTAATCATCTGGGTCTCTTGACCAATTTGCAACATCTTTATTTGCTCTGTCAGATGTTGATTGATCTCCTTTAGATTTGTGACGTTATCTTCTGATGTATCTGATGTTTTGCTTGCATTTGATCCTGAAGACTGAAAGAAATCTAGAATCTCTTCTTCTTGATAATCTTTTTCATTGCTTCGAGTTGCCATTCCTTTCCTCTCATCCAACAACTCTCTCATCTTGATTCTAGCTTCCCTATACTGTTCATATAACATCTGTATCTCAAGCTTTTCATTCTCAATATTCTTATCAAGTTTGTACTTTTCCATTGTATGATCTTTTCTCTTAAGCCTTTAAGCTTTCACAAGAAGAGACTTAGCTCTGATACCAATTGTTGGGATTAATGGGAAGTAGTACCGAGAAGGGAGGGGAGGGGTGAATCGGTACCTCTAAATTTTTTAACACTTTTCACAATCCATCATTAGTAATCATACATTAGTGCATTACCGACCATTACTGTTGTTCTTTCTTATGCATGTATTGTTCATTCATAATCTTTAATGGTTTGCAACATTCATAGAAACATTCATGAAAGTAATAAATACATAACACAAGATACAATATCACATAAAACTCCTGTTAGGAAGTAAAAATTGCGGTGGGGATGGCACCCACAAAACTTCACTATCTGTAGAATGGAAGGGAGCATGTTAAGGCTTACAATTGGTCACTTCTGGTGATCTACCCTATTAGGAGTATTAAGGTGGATACCTGTTAAGATCTACTCTGTTAAGAGCTTTAGCAACACTGATTTAATTAAGTGTGCACTCAGTTATGAGATTTGATATAGGACTGTTAAATCCACCTTTCTTGAAAGGATTTCTTACACTTTGCTCAACTTGTTAGAATGATAGAAAATTACAAATTGACCTGGTAAGTGCATTCTTCTATTGCTGATATAGATCCTATGTAGTTCACATACAAAATAATATCACCTTAACTATGATTGAATATTACCTCTAATTATCAGTTTCCTCTGTTCTTGGTTTAGCTAACCAAATTCTTCTTTTTATGCTCTGGTTCTTGAAACTCTCAATTCAATCCACAGATGTGCTCGCTCTGTTCTCCTCTTTCTTACACACACATTCTAATGAATGATTACATCATCTATTTATAGATGGATTGATTTCATCGAGTTGATGATAAAAACAATGTTAACTCTAAGATTAGGTTTACAACTTGCACCTAGATCTCCCAGTCTATGTGCTTTAAATTAGTTATACTGATTAAAACACTTACATTAGTGTTTATGGTCCCTAAAGAAATGGATTTAAAAATAATTAAATATCCTATAAATAGAATACCCTTGCTTTATTTGAAGTGGAAGTCAGATCCACTTTTTGCGGGTTGCAACTGACTTTCGTTTCTATCTTTCGGTCATGCTTGACTGTCCTTCAGTTTTTACTGTCGGTTGTACTGAATTTGTTTCATCGGTCTGCACTGTAACTTGCATTTTGGGTTCCTCTATCAGGTTCCTCTTTAACTCTGTATTGTGATTTTTGGTTTATACACTTCCTTGTGTCATCGGTTTTCTGTGATCTGCCAATCTGATTTTTGGTTTGCCCTTTACTATCTTTCGGTGTAAGCTTGTCGAAAGTGTTGTTTGAATACTAATGACAAATTAATGTCATCAACTTTTGGGTTAAAAGTGTTATTCATGTCATTATCTTGATTTAGTCATTAAAGAGCTAATTGAAAATTATTATAGAGGGAGCTGCACTTGTATGTAGAGGGATATGATCATCAAGACAAATCCCAATTGTTATTAACGAATTTCTTCCCGATTGGGTTATATAGAGTCAGCTAAATTAATTACATTTAATTAAGGCTGGAGACAAATTCGTTAACTAACAAATATGATCTCTGAGTGTTTTTAATTCTTAATGCAAATGGTAAATATTTTTTATGATGACCTTCAGATTTGTTGAATAACATGAACTATACATGGCATTGATATGCAATACATTTGGAAAAAAATAATGCTGATAACAAATAACATACTCAAATTTTATTTTAGAACTTAATTATTACAAGGCAAGGAAATATTGTTGTACACCTAGTGTAGAGTTAATAGATTGAGAGTTCTGATTTGAAACTGATTGTATAGTGCTCCTAATACCTTTGGAATGACTTCAACAACAATAATACCCAAGTTCACTGATTTCTGGGTCTGCATTAGTGTTGGCAACCACAAGATCAACACACCCAGACATATGACATTGTCTCTTGGATGAACAACTTCCAGCTGCTTTTATCAGATCCATATGCCCTCTATTGAAACACTTCCAAACATCTACAACATAACTCCAATGTCTTGAAGTTTATTATGGCCTACTAGGGTGAAGGTTTGACTATTTCATCCCTCCTCCTGAGTGTATACAACCAGTTCTTGTCACCACATCCTTCCACTCCAGACGATAATAGATTGATCCGATTTCTCAATGGATGTTCATATTCAGCCACAAACTCCAAATTTGTAAATATAAGTATGGCCAAAAAGTATTCATGCACTATCAATTATGGCATTCAAACTCAAGCCACAAATCTACCAAATTTGACCCAAGACAATTATACATCTCTTTCAATTAAAACCTCAAGCACAAACAAAGATATTAGCTTGAATGACCACCAAATTCTCTTGACTGTATCTAGCAACAACGAGACGAATGCTAGCAAGAAGGGTTCATGTCATCCAAGCCTTGAGAAAAATAACCTCCACAAGTCACCAAATTCTCACAATATCCAAGCATACCCAAAGAGATCTCTTCAATCCTTTTTATAACACTTTCTAAGAGTTCCATCACTTGCCTTGACAATGTGAGATAATAAAAAATAACTTTTTTGCTCTTTCCTATAATTTTGACATTTTAGTTTTTTCGCCCCTATTTTATTGCAGCTGCTTTTTCAACCCCTATTTTAATGCGATTGCTTTTCCTTGATATTTCTATCCCATGTACATGTTTTATCCTTTTTAAAATATTATTTCCCACTTAAGTGAATAAAATACCCCTTTGAATAATAAAGTGACTTTTATATTATAATGTACTTTATTACTATAGTCACTTAATTAAATAAAACTTCAGGCATTAAAATAAAATAACAAATGAACTCGTAATCTCATGCATGATAGCTCATTGGAAAGAGCTCGACGAAACACTCCCAGTCCAATACTGAAAAGTCACAACTGAGCCCTCTACTAACTTACTAAAAATAGTAAGCATTTGGAAACCTTGCCAAAACACCCTTGATTGCCCTGCAACTGAAATTGCCCTAGGTAAAAACCCTCTCTGAACCCTGTAAAGTCCTGGTTAGCCCACGAGACCAAGACAAAATGGGCTAACAACACATCATGAAGTGATGAGCTAGAAAGGGGACATTACAATTACTAAACAAGTCCAAGCATGCAAAGAGGAAGCGTTTCCATCGACAAATACGTGGGAGGTAAGCCAAAATGAATGCAGGGATACAACTATTACAATGCATGACAAAACACGTTAAAAATCTCTACTAAAAATAGATAATTAAAACATAAACTACTTCCCAAACAAAACCATGATGTAAAGGACATTGCGCATGAAGAAAAGAGATGAGACAAGAAATGACTTGTAGAATAAATATTGCTAAGTTAGCAAAATATAATGCTATTGAGTTGAGTGGAATCCCCAGATCATAAACTTAAATCCATGCATCTAGACATGAAAGAAATGAGTGAAGAAGAAAGAACAATGATCGTAGGCCAAGTCCTCTAACCACAACCAGATCATGTTTTTTCTTTCCAAAATCACCCTGTTAAATATTTTTAAGATCCTTCCTCCCTTCTCCTTCCAAAACTCAGACCTCTTTTTAATTACCAAAAACCATAGTTTTCAAAAAGACATGCGACAATCATATGAGAAAATATTTTTAAAATAATTTTAGAAACATTTGGTGGAGTTATCAGATAACTTTTCCAAAATAAGAAAATGTATTTATCAACTATTTATTTCATAAATTATATCAACTAATTATCTTGCAAGCTAATACCAATTCTACACAACTTTATTGATTGTCTTTTAATAAACGCTCCAACATTATTTTAAAATTAATTTAAAAAAGTTTTACTTATAATAATTATTCTTTATTATTCATTTTGTTTGATATTCTTATTAAATAATAATTTTATTTGAGTGTCAACAAAATATATATTCAAAAAAGAATTCTTAAATTTTCAAGGATAATAGCCATGTCCTTGTCTTATTCCATCCCTCTTCCACTAAATTGAATAATCTGTCTAACTATATACTTCACTCATTTTCCAAAATACATTTAGAAAGATTCCATTTTCTAATTTTTTTTTCTAATTATGAATGTTTAACTATTTCCAAATTTTAATAGTTTAGATTTTCTCCTACTCCACATAAATTTGAAAAAGTTTAAGTGAAGTGTTTTTCAAATTTAAGAAAAAACATTTGAGTGTATTTCCTTCTAAAGTTCTTTAAGGTTGATCATTCGGGCTAAAAACCAAATTTTAACTGTATTCTGAACAGAGCCCTCCACATTGAAGTTTTTAACATCTGGATGATTAACCGCAAAAAATGATCTCCTTACAGCGCGTTTTCCCAATATAATATGGGAAATCCACAGCCTCCCCTCAGCGACACGCAGGCAAAGAAGCATCCAAAGGAGGAGTTGCTCATCCTTACGTGTCCTTTTCCTCCCTCCCTTTTCTTCCTATCATCTTCCCAATCATAGCCCGTCAACACACTCGAAAACAAAATCCCCCGACTCTGTAACTGCTCAAGATTATTCTTCTTCACCTTAATTCAATTACCCATCTCTATCCCCTTCCTCACAACACTTGGCGTGTATCAAAGCAAACCCCACATAATTCTTCTTCTTCTTCGGTGAATTTGGGAAAGAATGTGTTCTTGGTGAGGAATTGGATCTAAAATCTGATCATCTGGGAATTTAATGGACGAGGCAGAGGCAGAAGCAGATGAAGAGTAATGGCGATCGTGACAGGCGATCGGTATGTGGAGTTGCTGGTGGAATTCGTGGAGAAGAACGCTGGGTCATTGCTGGATGGGAGTGTGGTATTGAAGCTGAATCCTGTAGGGTTGCATTATGTGCAGTCTAGGCTGGAGGCGCTGCAGGAGCTCGAGAGGCTGCGGACGGGAGCGCCCGTCGATTACCTGCGCGCGTACATTGCGGATTTGGGGGATCACAGAGCGCTGGAGCAACTCCGCCGTGTGCTGCTGCTCTTGACGTCTCTCAAGGTGGTATCTGTTCTGCCGCATCCTTGCAGAGATCCCACACCGCTCCCGCTTTTGCTGTTTGCCCGCTTGAGGTTTTTGGAGCTCCGGGGATGCGACCTCTCCACCTCTGCCGCCAGAGGCCTTTTGGACCTCCGACACACTTTGGAGAAGCTTATTTGCCACAATTCTACGGTGAGTTCATCCAATTGCAATTCAATGGTTTTTGTTTTCCTTCATCAGAGGGTTAATCACTCATGGATGCATCAACCCCAGTTTCTGTGCTCCGCAAATTCGCTTACTGATGTTCTTCTATATCAATTATAACAGACCACAACCTCATATCCAAATTCAATGCTAAACAGACCCCCTTGACAGGTTTTCCTGGTTCTCGGCCGCCTTATCGCGGTTTTGGTATTTGAAATTAGTTTGCGCTCTTACAGATATGCCTCGTTTCTAATGCTTCCACGATTCCTTCTTTCTCGTATTACAATTCCATTTCAGAGGGTTAGGCACCAAATTTTTACCGACGCACCCCATTTTCAGTGCCCCACACCCTACTTCCCAACCCGCATACAGATAAACCCCATTTTTTAATGCTTCTACAACTCCACTAACTCATATTTCCATGCTCTACTACCCTTTTGATTATTGTGGCCGGGGGATTTGAATTTAGGTCACTCTTACGGATGTGCCCCATTTCTAATATCAATGCTTAACAATTTCACCTATTCTTATTTCAAATAAGTTGCAATCTCTTTGATAATTACTCCTGGTCGTTGCACCTTATCGTGGTGTAGAGTTTGAACTTAGGTCACACTTACATACGTGCCCCACTTTTAATGCTCCACAGATACACTGGTTCGTATTTCAATACTTCACAACTTTTTTGACATGTTCTCCATGTTGTGTGGCCCCTTATTGCAGTACGCGGATTTGAATCTCGGTCACATACATCAGGACTCCATCACCTACCTTACATGTACTTCAAATTGTGAGCCAACTTATTGCATTATCGGGATTTGAACCTAGGTTTTACACTAATTACCTCACTTTCAATGCTACACAACTACGCTTGTCCATATCTTAAAACTCCACACTTGGGTTGCTCTTTTTATTGAACTATATGACGTTATATTACGACTCTTCGGGCCTTTACAATTCAAGGAGTTATGATTATGCAGTACTTAACTAAATCAATATTGCACTTGCCAAAATTCTACAGTAAGATATTTCTTATAAGTTTTGTTGTAATTCAATCATGTTGCAATTCATTGATTGCTGATTTTCTCAGGCTTTCTGTTTTTAGACTGTGTACTGAAGTCACATGCTTACAGGTGTACTTCATTTTCAACAAGCCACAACTTATGTTGCCCATAATTCAATGTTGTACAACTTCTGTAAAACGTCTTAGTGCTAAGGGCAACTCTACTGCAGTAGTGGCATTTGAACCTATCCAGCTTGATGAATACTGATGTAGCTATGTTTCTTTTTTTCAAAATTAATGAATGATCCTTTTACAGTGACATCACAACCCTTTGGTATTTATCAATTTAATGATTTATGATTCCAATGTACTTCTCTAAATTAGTGACTCAAACCCTTCACCATTACTTGATTCATTGGACCATCTCAATTTTATGATTAATGACTATGCAGTGTTATGGCATGTCAAAACATTTAGTATGGGCTATTTTTTTTGCGAAATTGGCTCATTTTCAGAGAATTTAAAATGCTTTAATTTGCCAACTAGTTTGTATTTTTTGGGAATATTTTTAATAAAATTCTACACATGGTCATTAGATGACCACATCTTATTAAAATTGTTATTCTAAATTTCTTGGGGGTATTAGAATGTTTTTTGGTAAGTTCTATACAGATTGTAGAGATTTTATTGAGCTTGACAAAATTTATGAATAGTGGTATTGTTTCTAGGATTTTCTTATGCATTGGCCTGTAATACATAGACTTCTGAAATGTAAAGAATTCAACATTCTAGACTTGCAATTTCATGGACAGCCTTTATGCTTGCTAGTGCTGATTTTGATTTATTTGATTATTCATGAATCATTTCTGTTTACAGGATGCCCTCAGGCATATTTTTGCAGGAAGGATTGTGGATATTCAGGATTGCCCTGTATGGACTCGATTGTCCTTTGTATCTTGTGCTGGGAACACCATGGTTCTCATGGATGAATCTTTGCAATTGCTTCCCGTGGTTGAAATTCTGGATTTGAGTCGAAACCACTTTGCCAAAATTGCCAATTTGCGAAAATGTACAAAATTGAAGCATTTGGATCTGGGATTCAACCATATCCGCACAATTTCATCATTGAATGAGGTGGGTTGGATGAAATTTTTTTTTTTTGCTTTGGTTTGTGGAAATCTATATATTTTCCCTCAGTCAGAACATATCCTTGAGCATAGAAGTAAAGAAATATAGACTTGTGGCAGCTTTAGTTCCGTACCTGTATTCATCTTCTTCATTGGTTTGTGTATGTTGAGAGGCACCAAAATTAGGGAAAATTGTAGTAAGGGAAACATGGAGCTTTTTTGGGTTTGCATTTATATTTTATTACTTTTGATCTTCACTCCCATTGTTTTTGTTGAAGCAGGTTACTTCTGGGATCCACAAGCTTATTCTTAGAAATAATGCATTGACAACCTTGCGCGGGATTGAAAACTTAATCACTCTAGAAGGACTTGATCTATCGTATAACATGATATCCAATTTTGCAGAGATTGAGTTGCTTGCAAGTCTTCCTTCCTTAGAAAGCCTCTGGCTGGAAGGCAATCCTATAAGTTTTGTTCGACTTTATCGGCAACAAGTTTTCAGCTTCTTTCCTAATCCACGCAAAGTAAGTTAACACACTTCATTTTCTTTAATGTTGCATCTTCTAAGATTTGTAGTCTCATTTTAGCAAGCATGATCTCTTCTTCTGCTTACCAGAACCTTTTGACATTCCTCCTTGCTCTCTTGGACTCAGTCCTTTATTGTTTAAAAGTTCCATTCTCCTAATACTTAATATGGAGAGCCATTTCAACTTAGCATTCTTCATCTTCTGCAATACGTGGTTAAAAATTAATCATGATTATATATTCAAGTGTGTTATGCATCAACTGAATAACACCAGGATTACTTGAGAGGTGTAACTTGCTGTTTGGTCGCTACCCTAGTTGATATTAGATGAAAAAGCAATCAGTGGGAGGGAGGCATGGACAGCAAAGATTATTCTGGCTAGAAGACAAAAGCAACGAACTGGTCATGGGTTCTATGCACCTGCAAAATGTGAAATTCAGTCAGACAGCAGTAGCAAGCTGAGAAATCCTTTCAAGTCACGTGAACCCAATAAGTCTGCTGGTCTCCAACATAAGGCTAAGGTAAGTTTATGCAGAATACACACTTTCTCCTAATTGCAATTGTTGTGGCTGTGCTCAGCAACAATGATTATGTGGTGATGCCACAGCAATGACAATTTGAGTGCTGTTTAACTGATATTGTTCATTTAAGGTTTTACCATTCACTCTTAATTTATGTGTCCTTTCCATTCCCAAACTCCATATTTTTTTAATGTTCGTAATCTGTGTATTGTTTTCAATGCAATTATTACACAATTTTATCTTAAAAAATACATACTTATTATGAATTTTCTGTATGTGGTATCTTATGGCATTTTTCTTTTATGCGCTGATCTTTTGTTTGCTTTCCGACTTTTACTTCCTGTAGACAAAATTATCTCGGCTGGCTTGGATAGATGATTCAGAAAATAAGAGCTACATACATTTAGAAGGTATCGAACAGGAGGAATCTTGTTCATCTACTTGTGATAGTGAAAGTCAGAGAAGGGACAAAACTGACGTGGGTGAGAATATTAGAACGAGTGCCTTGGAATTGATGGGTAGGATAGAATTTCTCAAGAGAGAGAACTCAATCACATGTTTTCAGGAAATAACAAACTTGTTAGACCAGACTAATGATGATATGGAAGATCACCTTTTGGGTGTTAATTATAATTCCAGGAATGAAGAGGCTTGCATGGAAACCAGAAACCTGTCAAATAGAGAGAATGATTACTCTGAAGAAAATTTTGTGGGCATAAAAGAGCTAACAGATCATGGTGAGCAAGATTTTCATGATGCCAAGATGGTAGATGAAACAGACAATGGTGATAAAATGGCGAATACAGTAGAATCAAATTCCATTCTGGAAAACTTTTCTCCAAAGGGAAAAACTTTGTTTGAGTCCTTGGCAAATAATGGAACTTTATTGCCTGCTGATCCACAGTCAGAAATCAGAGAAGCTGAAGTCTCACAGGAAGTATTGAATGGTCTTGCATATGACTCGGTGGGAAAGTTGACAAGAGGAAATGTAATCTCATCTTTACATGGTATTCTAACAGATGAGGAAATTAGTTTGGATAAAAGCTTGAACTCGCTAAAGGCTATAGATGAAATAATGGGATCCCGTTCCTCTTCTTATTGTCACAGTTCCCCCCCTCACTACAAGAAAGACATACTAAACCGTAGGCAGAACTTAGAGGAAGAATTTATGCAGCTTTCTCTTGAATCATATTCTATGGCTTCATCATCAGACAGTGAGACAAGCGAAGATGAATTATATTTATCTGATTCCTCATGTTCTATTGATTGTCAACCTACTTTTCCATTAAATATAGAAAGAGACATTACAGACATTGAGTTTGATACGGTGTTTGAGGAAATTAAAGAGGAAAGTGCAAGAAGTAATCAGAGCACATTGGTCAAGGATCAATCTACCCTTGCTTATGGCCACCCACATTCAAATGGAGTGGAAAATTCAAAAATGTATTATGGCATACCATCATATACAGATGACATGTTGAGAGATGCAGAGGTTGGAGGGCTTTCTCAGTCTGCTGCTGAAGTTATGTTACAGACAACGGAGAAAAAAAGCATAAGAAAGAAGAAAAGAAGGGTAGTACTTCTACATGCAGGCATGTCTTTGGATGCAAAATCTGAGCAAATTGACAATTCCTCTAACTTTTCTTCAGGCAGCGTAAAAAATGGTATGAGACTATTGGTTTCCAAGGATGATGGACTGGCTAATTCAGAACAAAACAAACTGCACACAGCAAACTCTTCATATAGAGTGAATGATCTATGTACAAATTGTGCAGAAACTTCAGATTGCAACAGTAATTCAGTAGATGTGAAGCCATACGATTCTCTAGAGTTGTATTTTCATCACAAAGTTGCAGATTCCAGGGTAGCAGAGAGATGCACGTATTATGTCTCATGCAATTGTGTCCGTCTGTGGGAAGATGACCCGAGTGAGAGGTAATCTAGTTATTCTCGTTACTTTTGCATTTGACTTCTCAATATTGCCTATCAACACCAGTTGAAGTCCATATGTTCATTAGTAGTTATTTGTTCTGTTTTTGATTTAGGGAGCACATAAAGAATTTATGCAACTTTTTGTCTTTTACTCTTTGCTGGTAACTTCTTGGACTAATCGTATGCTAGAGAAAACTTTGAATGCTTGACTGACTTTTTGTTTTGTAAGTAATTCCCTAGGCCGTGAAGTAATTTTTTGATAAGTTTCCAGATTTATTGTCCTACATGTTTTTCTTACTATTTTCATTATTATATTGTATCTTGAATTTATGATTTAATAGTCTTAAATATACTTGTAGTGGAGTAAATTTGACCCTACAGAAAGGAAACTATGTTCCTTTGAGGGCTAGTTTCACAACACACATTCAGATACCTCCAACTAGATGAACTAGTGGAGAGAATAGTTTGATTGTAGAAATGGGAAGTCTAGACGATAAAGTCTGTTTGGTCCAAATCTGAGCGTTTCGATCGAGGACACTAGCATGCGGATGTTTGCGCGGTGCGCTGTAGTCATGTACGTACTGAAACACAAAATACTTAAGAGTGGCAAAAAATGAGGTCTGTAATTCAGATAACCCACAAAACCCGAAATTAGAAATATAGCAGCAAATATTATATAACTGTATGCAATGAAAATACCTGCAGCTGTACAACAAGTCAAAACATGCAAAGACAAGAAATACAAAGGAATCAAAGCATGCGGAGAACTTGAAATACAACTAAATTTTCACTACAACCTCCGATGAGCTAAATCAAGTGCACCCAAGACTTGTTTGATTTGCTCTTAGAGATTTTGTGGGTGTGCTCTCCCAACACAATGCAATAAATCCCACTATGATGCAAGCTAGAAGATGGTGAAAGGATTGAGAACAAGTATGAGGAACTTGCCCCAAGCTTCACATGATGAAGATGAAAATGCAACAACAATCTAGAATGAAAACGCAAGATCAACTAAACTAAGATTGATTCCATTACCTAACATGTAATATCTAGATTTGAAATGAAAACTACACTAACATGAAAGATAAAGTGCTTAAGTGCTCAAATTTTCAAAATGCTCAAGTATGCAAGATGCTCAATTCACTAACTAACTTACTAGTTACTAGTTGAAAATGAGGAGTGAGGCCTCCTTTTATGGATTTGCTTATGAAAATGGAGGGCTAGGATTAAGAGGTGGAGAATGAGTGGTTGAGATTAAAGGTTAGGTAGGGTTTTGGTGGGAGTGAAGGAGATTAAGAGGCAAAAGGGATGAGTGGCTAGGATTAAGTGGTTAAAGAGAGGGGGGTTGACTTTTTAAACTGCCAAATGAAGAGACAAGTGACAAGTGTCACAAGCTCAAAATTTTGAAGTTGATCCATGCGATTGCACATGATTGGCTAAAAAGTGTAAGAAGAGGATTAGTGAATTTATAAAATAAACAAAAATGTTCATTTAATAGAGGAAAATGACTCAAAATTAAATAAATAAAATTTATTTAATTTAAAAGAGAAAAGACTAATGAATTATCTAAATAAATAATAATATTTATTTAAATAATAGTGGAAAATGCTTAAAATTAAATAAATAAAATATATTTAATTTTAAAAAGGCTAAGTGAATTAATTAAATCAATAATTTAATTAATAGAAGAATTAAGACATTTTTGGATGTCTACAATAACAGAGATGAAAGTAAGTGAGAGAGCAAGAGTGCTGTGAAAGCCAAGACAATGCAAGAGATTGTGTGTGCAAGAACCAAGAGAGTCACCAAGAGAGATTGAATGAAGCAAGAAGATGGATTTACAAGTGAGAAGAGGTGGGAAAAAGAGGCTTTTGGGCCATTCTAGAAGATTTCGAGTTCCACTGACAAAAGTAGGTGACAAGTGGAAAGCATGCTTAGGGATCAACATTTGAATGTTGGGATGTCAGTGGACAAATGCGTGGTGCGCAGGCATCCACATGGTGCACTAGTGTCCAAACGAATCACGCTAAAAAATGATAGGTGGCAAGGACAACACACGACTTGTGCAAAGGTGATGCTGAAAGATAGCTGCTGATTAGGACTTTTGAGTGTCTTGACAGGGAAAAGGCTGATGCAATCGCTGGAATGGACTTACTCAAATGCTAGGTGAATGAACACTAAAGTGGTTACAAAAGTGTAGTCTAAATTGCAAATGGGGGTATGCAATTTTTGACTTTACAATAGTGTTCATGACCTTTGGCTCACTTTATTATTTCATTATGGCGACCAAATAGTTTCTCTAATATAATTATGCCTTTTCTATATTTATGTTTGTTCAGTATGGATTGCAGCTCCATATGTTTGCTTTAATGTTCAATTTTTGGCGGTGTTGTGAGGTTTTCACACCACCACCCCAATTCTTAGAGACCCCCCTCTTTGAACTAGCCTTGACAACGTTTCTCCGGTTTGAGATTGATAGTTTGAGAGAGATGGTTTTAGGCTCCAAGTCAGATTGATTTCCCCTTTGCTTGATGGATTTTGAACGTAAACGATAGTGATTTGCAAGATTGAAATTTTGGCTAACTCTAGTAATTTTTCTGAGAATGGTGATTTTGCAAATCCAAATTAAAGATTTGGATTATTGGGTTGATTTTGTGATGATTAGATTCTGGAAATTTCGAGCTTAAGTGTGAAAATCAGATTTTCTACGTTGGAAAATTTGGTCTCCCAGCTTTGGTATTTTCGGCTAGCAGGCTCTTGCAAGTTTTAAATTTCGGCAAGCCCACCCATGCAAATTTTCATGTTTCTGGCGTGGTAGTTCATATAAGTTGTAATTTTTGGCATGGTGATTATGTCTTTTTTTCGACATGATAGCTATGACATGATTTTGGGAGTTGAAATTTTAACTTGCAAATTTTTGGTAATTTGAGCTTTGAGTGAAAATCAATCTTGGATAGAAATTGGAAAGTTAAATTTAGGGAAATTTTGTATAAGTCTGGAATTTTTGTATAAGTCTGGAATTTTTGGTGTAGTTCATGCAAAATTTTAATTTCTGGCGAGCTGTTACCTACAAGTTTTTATTTTCAATGAGCTCACCCAGACACTTTTTCGACATCATGACCACCTCACCTTTAATTTCTGGTAGGCCACTTGGAGCATTTTTTCGATTTTGAAGTGGTGATTGTGTTGAATTTTGACATGGCTTGAGTGGTGAAAATTTTTGAAAGATCGATTTTGGCTATAAGGCAATTTAATTATTTTGATCTTACAAGGCAAATTTGGAATTAAAATTGAAATTCTAAGTTGTATTTGAAATTTGGACAAAGAGTTTGGTGCAAAATCAATTTCTGGTAGGCCACCTCTTACAAGTTTTGATTTCTAGCAGGCCACCTCTTACAAATTTTTAATTTCTGGCAAGGTGATTGTTACAAGCTTTTAATCTTGGCAAGGCAACTATTACATCAAACTTGATTTCTGGCTTGGTGGTTCTAACACGACCTATTCTTGGCAACCCAACCTTGACATCATTGTTTTCTTTTAAATTGCCAATTATAACTTGTTCTCACACCTTTGGAAATTTCAAACTTTGTGCCAAATTTGGGCCCACAAGCTAGACGTCTCCTTAGGTCTCTTGTGCTTGAAATTTTGATTTACAGTTGGGGCCATCATGCTTGTAATTTCAAATTTAAATTTTTGGGGCCCCATGTGTGGCAAATTCGATGTAAATTTGAAGCCTACGTGTTGTTAATTTCAATGCAAATTTGGGACCTATGCCTTAAGGATTTTCGATTTAAATTTGAGGCTCTTGACTTGTTAAATTCGATGCAAATATGAAGCCTACATGGTGACAAACTCGAGGCAATTTTAAACCCCCATGATTTGGCATTTTAATTTAATTGAGGGCCTACATGCTTACATGTTCAACTTTAATTTCGGGCCCTATATCAATTTTGGGTTTAATTAATTTAACCCCCATACCAAGTCGGCCCTATATCCAAGGGTTGTGATTTAATTTTGAGTATTTTAAATACCCCAAACAAGTCGTCCTGGATGGGTATTTAAAGGGGGCATTTAGACTTCATTTTCAAACACAAACAATGCACTTTTTCCTAATTTCTTCTGCAGGTCCGAATTCTCCAAATCTGGGCAAGTTTTTGAGGTAAAGTGGACTCCATCAAGCAACAAGTTTCTTCCCAAGGGTCTGCTACAACATTTTAGCATTGGCGAATTTGTCTTGACTCCATTTTCCAGCCTTGGCAAAGAATCTTGCCATTATTTTCCAGCTTGAGCGAATTGGTTAAGACTTCATTTCCTCCCTTGGCGATTTGATCTTGTTTGCATTTCCAGCATTGGCAAATTGTTTTGACACCAATCAGCCCACCCCAAACCAAGCAAGCATCATCCTAGGGCATCAAGTTGTCATCGTTTGACATGCAAATCTGATTGAGTGGAATGGCGAATTACTTCAACTTGCTGGGTATGTTTGGTGCTTGGTAAAGCATTTTGATTTTAGAAAGAAGTAAACATCAACCTCCAACCCTCATTTCATGAAGGTGATGACCTAGGACATTCGAATTCACATATTTATAATCTCATATTAGAATTCTGGAAATGACAATTTAATCATCTTGGAGGTCAATTAAGAGCATTTTCACGCCCTAGCAATCTTGCCAAATCATCTTAGGGCTGGAAGCAGTCATCCATTTCGACTTGGGATAATCTAGCAATCTGACCTGTGCATGATCATCTTTATTTTTGGATGCGTAATGTTGTCTTTGATGCTTAATGATTGTCATTACAGAATTGGGAAGGACTTAAGGTCGAGACCTTGTTGGATCTTCATGCTTGGATACCATTTCCACATCCTAGGTGGACTGATTTGAACAAGAAGGCAGCAAGTTGTCTTTACTTTTATTGTTTCAATCTCTTGCAAGAGAAGGTATAAATGGTGCAAATTTGGGCACCTTGTAATGGTTTGGATTTGAGATTCAGACTTGGATTTGGTTATGGTTTGAGGAGGGTCCTCCATTGATCGAAGTTCATCAACGGAGTGATGAACTTCTCTTGATCTCTTTTCCTTTCCTAGCATAGTTGTGTTGTTGCTTTAATTTCTAAATGGCTAATCAAACTAAGTAACACACACTAATCCAACTAAGTTAACAATCAAAATGCAAATCCTAAGTTCACTAGTTGGCAAGGGTTAAAATGAACAAATTGACATCAAGTGTAATTCAATGCTAATGGTAATTAATGAACAATTCAATGACAAATTTGTAACTTAGGTAATTAGAAGGCTAAAATTTACAATCTAAGTTGTAATCAATCTAAAGGTTAAAGTGATCAAGTTAGTTGAACTTAAGAAACATGTCAATCTCAAATCAATTAACTTAATCAAATTTTCAAATCTAATTGGCCAAGTTTTGTTTCAATCAAGTGTAGTAATTCGAGCTTTATGGTTTTGTAGGAAAGAGCATGGCTGATCCCGCCTCCTCTAAGGGACAACAGTTGGCTCAACTCAAGAAAGATACAGAGGACATGTTGCCTAAGTCTCTCTTTCCTTCCAAGAATAAGAAGGTTGGGGATACCAACTTGGGGCCAGTCAACTTGGTATAGATGAAGGATAGATTGACAAGGGGTAATCCCTCAAGGCTTGCTAAGAGGATGTTTCAAAATGGGATCATACAAGCAACTTCTTTCCCTCCCACCTTGCTGTGTCCCGAGTTAATAATGAAATGTGTAATTCACTATGACTACCAGTCCAAGTCAGTTTGTTATGGAGAAGACAATAGGGTACTTGCTAATATAAGTGATCTAGCTATTGAAGAAGTATTTCATATTCCACACCATAAGACTGACACTTTCATGACGAAGGATCAAGCAACCAAGCATTTCAAAGACAACACTGATCACTACCTGGCCCTCACATGTAAGGACTGGTTGAAGGAGCCAAGGAAGCCACATTCAAGATTGCCTAGGTTCACAAGATCAGATTTCAAAGAGTAAGGTGATCTCATCCTGGTGTTAGGAAGAGTCATGGGTGTTCCACAAGCTGCATTATTTGAACCATGGATGTACGACTTTATTGAGAATATAGAAAGTGGGGAGGTAATGTTTGATTGGGGACAGATCATAAGTGGGAATTTGGATCTCCAACTGAGATTGGTGCAAGACTTGAAGACATTCTACATGGGATCCTACCTTCTCTACATGATAGCAGGCTTGTATCAGTATCCAGGATTGAAAGCTTTAGGCGAAGTAGGGAGAGAGCCAGGACAATATGTGGTGCATGAGTGCCACCCACAACTCCATCTGCACAACACCAAACACTTCAAGATATTTTATGATGCCTTTGCCATGAAGACAATAAGAACATTACAAGAGGCTCCTCAAAGGCGGCTCATTCTCGATGCAAAGAAGTTGGTAAAAAAGTATGGTTGTTGGTACATCCAGTTTCAGAGATTCATCTATATCAGGATTGTAGGAAGTACATGTTGCCCGAAGGAGCTTCCAAGGTATCCACCTGACAGATTGGTAGTGATGGAAGTAGCCAGGCAGCTTGGCCACTTTGACAAGATCCAAAAGCAAAAGAACAAGGTAGGAGTTGTGTTTCCACTTCAAGCAGGAGCTGACAGTTGTCACAATCCCATTGCCATGGCAACAACAGATGAAGAGTTAGAATTTTATGCCTTGGGCACTTTATGAGGGAAGGCAAAGCTTTGATCCCAACAAGCAAATCAAGACAACTTATGGAAGTACATGCAAACATATTGAAGATTATTGGGCTAATGCGGATGATGATTTTGAAGTGAGGAAGAGCCTTCTCTAGACTTATAGTGGATATGATGAGAAATTTCAGATGGAGAGGACTTGACATTCTTGATCAGCTGGTGGATGATAAAAGACATTGAGGGCGGAATTTGAATCAGTAAAGAGACATGAGTTGGAATCTATGGAGTGGGATAACGATCAAGATCCTTCCTTGGAAGCAGTGATGAAGCCAGTAGACTTATACACCAGGATTGGTTCAATAGGAAGATAGCTCGATTGCAAGCAGAAGGTACCCCTCTCACATATGAGAAGATGAAGTTAATAGAGGAGGTTCTAGAAGAGTCTTCTGGGTAGCATACCGATGTTGGCGACAGTGAGGTAATGGCAAGTAACATGAAGAGGAAGGGAGTGGAGAGAAAAAGGGAAAGAGAAAGAATGTGATGAACCACCAACAAAGAAGAAGAACTTGAACATTGTGCCATCTAGGGAGAGTGCCACTTCAGTTCAGAACGAAGTTATTAGAGATATAGAAGAAGGGGCCTCACTCGAAGTAAGTTCAAAATTCTCCAAGGTGTACAACTATAGTTCAGATTACTCCACTCACCCAGAATCAGACGACCAAAGGTTCTTCTGCCCCAGAGAATAGAGAAGTTGAAATGATTGATGTGGATGCCCTATCAGTTGATTTCAAAACACAAGTGCCAAAGAGGATTGATGAGGCTCTACCTGTGGTAGACGAACTAAATTTGGAAGTAGGAAGATGCACAACATCACCGTGGTTGAGAAAGCTCCTCAAGCCTAGGGGGAAGGTTTTACCTGTGCGACCAATTGAAAGTATTGAAGAGATAGTAGATGCAAAATTAATTGAGAAGGAGAGTCAGCTTGTGGGGACCATGGCGAAGATTATCAGAGGTGATTGAGGCACTCACAAGGTTTAGATTGCTATTCCCAAAGTAAACAAACCAATTGATGATATCCAGGCCTACGAGTATGAGATAGTTGAGCATGAGTTGAGAACTACCACGAAAGAGATTGACTGTGAGGAACTCCACGAAGGCATTCACGCTCTCAAGGAGAGGTTAGAGAAAGAAATTGAAGAAAAGAACAAGTATAAGTAAGAGAATCAGATGTTGAAGGCTTACTACAAGGATGCTTGTAGGCCAATCCAACAAATAGATCATACAGTCACGTCATCACTTGCATTGGAGCAAGGAGATACTGATGATACGGAGAATGCAAGGGTCACTCTACAGGAGACTAGATCTTGGGTTGACAAGATTATTTAGGCGAGATTGGCTTTCTTGCCAGATTTCATGGAACAATTTCAAGCATTTATAGCTCTTAGGGCCAAGTTTCATGCCTTCAATGACATTTGGAAGGATTTCCTCCCAATCAAGGACAAAACTATTCCCGAGCTGCAGGCTATGATTTACACTCCAGAGAGATTGTTGGAAAGGATTAAAGTGATTAAGGCAAGCGAGAAGGACATTGTTGGGACATGGTATTTCACCTTACTCCACAGATTGGAGGCGTTAGAGGGAGTCAGGAATGAGATTACTCATCTTGGCATTGATGTTCACATCAGGATATCAAGTACTTTAAGCGCGAGAGGGGTTGCCTTTAACATTGAAGACATCAAAGAGGACAACGTGAATATGGAGACTTTAACTGAGAAGTTGAGATCTTTTGGAGGAGCTATTATCATAGAAGAACATTTGGGGGCTCTTTCATCTCTCAAGTTTCTCATGAATTTCACTATGGATGGCATCGCTGAATAGGAAAAGACACTTGCTACAACAACAAAGGAGATGGATGTAGCTGAGAGAAGAATTCAATAGACCCCTTCCCCTTCTTTGGAAGAAGTTAATAATTTGCTAGCTAAGTTCCTTGATTTGGCCAGATGGATGAAAGACAAAGGAAAGACTATCTTAGAAACTTGATGTAAGCCTATGTGACTATTTCCTTTCATGTTTGGGTTTGGGTAGGCGTCTGATTCTGATTGGTTGACCATTTGGCACCATTTCATTGGTTGTCATCTTTGTAATTTTGCTATTGCTCCTTTGAATGAGGTGTCCTCTTCTCATTGGCCGATAGGGTGGCAACCCTAATTAGGGTTTGTGGGATTTAATATGGGCCATTAATTCTGATTTAATCTTGTCCGTTCATTGTACTTCAGCCTCCTATATAAGGCCATTTGCTCTCATTTGTAAAGGAGGATTGGAGAAAATTATTGCTAATATAATGCCAAAATTGCTCTTGTCATTGTTGTGTTTTGCATGGTGATTAGGTTTGATCAACTTTGTGTTATTGCATGGTGCTCTCTTTCCACAATTAAGAAGATTTTCATTTCAAGTTGTTAAAGTAAGGATAGAGATAGATTGTAGATTGCATGCAAGTATTGGTGGATGTTTGATTGGATTGACTCAAGTACACTAGGCCACTAGCCTCCTTGTTGATTGTGAGGAAGCCTTGTGTGGTAAACTAGTCATTGCACTTAAGCTCAATTGGCGTTGGATCCTTAGTTTGTACTTTTAAGTTGGACTAAAGAGAAGGCGTTGATATGAAAACCATTTGAGATCCTCTGAAGCTTTGCACTAAGTGAGGTTGAGGTCGCTGATAAGATTTCATTTAGTAGAGTCCTAGCTCATCTGCTAATCCTTCTATTCATAGTTAGAAGTAGTAGAAGTACTTTAAGAGAGTTGAAAAGTGAAGTCAAGAGAGTTATTCAAGTATACATTGCAAAGCTAAGTGTGATTACCATTGAGAAAAATAACATAAGTCCCCTTACGTGATTAACCAACGAATCACATTATTTCAACTGAGCTAGATATCCACAAGTTATAGGAACCTTGGAGTCATTCCATGATCTCGAATTGCAAAGCTTAGCATGGGAGATGACTTTGTTCAAGAGAGGGTTTGATGTTCTATGTTTCACCTCGAAGCATTGAGTGTTCAATCCTTCATGTTATGTAAGTGGAACAAAACTCGTATCAACAGGCGACAATTCTAGAGAATTGCCACAATAGATGCTGCCCCGAATTAATATCATCTTTTGTAGTCTAATGGTTTTATTTTAGCAAACCTCTCCCTCTATGCCATTGTCTCATTTTTGTTGTATGATAAGCTAGAACACTTCTTTGTTGTGTGTTCTTTTACACACCAAATTGCTTGCTATTGATGATTGCCCAACATTCTAATAATTTTTACTTATGGTGCTATACTATCATATCCTTTTCTCAGTTGCATTTATCCAACATGAGATGCTAGAGAAGGGACATACCGACAATATCTAATTATTAGCACAAGAATGTTCAATTCTTATCATGTGACATATGGAAGTGTGTGCTGTATCTGTGGATATCTGCATGCAACACTTGGTGTAATGTCCCCTCTCTAAAATAGGATTTAATAATATATAATAAAAAAGTAAGTTAATAAAATGATTAAATAATAATAAATCATAAATAAATAATAATAAAATATAATAGTAATATCATTATAATATGACTAAGAAAGCCATTATAAAATAAAGGTGTGATTATACTAGGTTAGCCGACATAATTAAAATTAATCATCACCAATTGTAAAACAAATAATATATTTATCAATATAAAAACTTTAATATATTTAATATTTATTATAATGTTAATATTAATCCACATATTACCTACATTGGTCAAAATACTACTTAGTATGCCTATTTACCAAACTAATTAAATATAACTAGCTTACCGAAATCACTAGCCACGTGAGACAACTTTGTTAAAGATAGTGATCTAGAAGTATTATTTAAGGAATATACTTATGGTGCAATTAAACTATTAAGAAAAGATGCTCGTGAAGAGACACAACTCATCACAATAAGGTATTTATATGAAACAATTTTACTCCGGTCAAGGGAGGTAGAGGTATGGAAAATAGAAATTAGTCAGATCTTTATGTGCAAGCAGGAGAAAGGATCGAATTAAGCATTCCCAGGAAATCTAAGAATTCTGAAACACAAATTCTAGAGGGCAAAAAAATTAGGGCAATCCCAAATAGGGGACATAACAGTTGTATCAGAGCATCGTTCCTGCGAGCTTAAAGGAACAGAGAGCAGATTGTAATCATATAGTAAAGATTGTAATCATGCATTATGTGCATATACTTGCACTATCAATATCGTAAGTTGACTCAGGGAGACCCGTTGTTGTGAAAGATGTCAGGAGCTGCTAATAAAGTGCAAAACAAAGATTATGACGTTCCATTGTTTATTAGCCGATTGGAAATAATTCATAGCGCCATTGTTTATACGTGTCATTTGTAGAACTATGTTGGATAATATAACTCTCTGGCGATTGGTGAATGATTTATGTATGCCGTGAAACATTGAAGCTTGGTGGGAATCACAGAGTGTTTTGATTGATATCGGAATCTATAAACATCGAAGGGCACCCATTTGAATAAAACTACGGAAGGATTGATCTGAGTATCTATTCTTGATCACAGTGGAAGTTCATGGGAACTCACTCTTCCAATTTCAAAGACTATTTTAACTGTCGTTGTAGAAGGGATCCTGATGAATTATAAGCGCTTTCATTCAACCTTATATAATCGATAATAGTCTCCCATAGCTTGGGCCTCCAAATTTGAATCAAGACGGTCTTCGAAAAATGTTAGAAGTCTCGCCACTAGTATATGCGATATACCTCTGACATCAGAAATATTATACTTTGATGCTCTCCAGATATTGATATAAATATAATGTCCACCGCTCTATTGGTCAGAAGAATTATTTTCAAGGTTCAGCAATAAATAAATTAAGGTGCGGCTATATCTCCAAAAACTTGTATACTATTGCGACATCAATTATAGGTTGTATCCGATGCTAATACCAAACTTCAGAAGGATAGATAGTGATGTGGAGTTAAATATTATTTATTGTTGTTGAGTGCTAAGGATCGATGGAGCCTGATATTTATTATTGGTGTCGTTGAAATATTATAATTCACTGATATTGACTTCGTGAACTAATCAATATATCTACAGAAGTTTAATAGATTATCAATGCCCTAAAATTGCATTCCCATCAGGATTCATTGTCGAGCCTTGCAGAGCAAGATTTCAATTGCCAGCACATAATAAGTCGTCTATGCTAA
Organism: Thuja plicata; assembly: GCA_018584345.1. Taxonomy (NCBI): domain Eukaryota; kingdom Viridiplantae; phylum Streptophyta; class Pinopsida; order Cupressales; family Cupressaceae; genus Thuja; species Thuja plicata. The sequence continues at coordinate 1,170,201 of MU226339.1, read as the reverse complement.
GGCTTGACGATTGCGACTAATAATGATGCATATATAGCAAAAACAAATATCGGGAGAATGCCAAGAATTGATATCTATAGCGATAATCATCATATAAGCATTCCATGGTCATTTGACAAAAGTTGAAAATATAGCTTGGTTGGTGTAGTTTGGTTGCTACATCTGAACATGCGACTTGAATAGAACAAAGCATTGACATTCGACTAACAATAAAGCTAGAATTGTTATTGAATTTGGATTGGAGCTCCTTTCAATGCCAATACATATTGGGCAATTCATTCCGCAAATCCAAATGCGGAATCATCGTTAGAAAAGCAGGGTGCAAATATCTTAGAACCCTAGTGTTATCAAGCAATCAAGTATATAATACATACACCAGATTAAGGGAGAATATTATATGAAGATCTAAGGTGATGTATATGAAGAATTTGTAACAAACTTTTTAGAAGAGATTGTGGAAAGCTTTACAACAAATTTACAAAAGAGATTAATGTTGAAATCTTTATATGCACTAATTGGTTCTTAAGATCTACCGTGATATAGGGAGAACGATGATAGGACACCTCATTAGGTACCCCCTTCATATGGATGGCACAAGCCACATGAGGCCTAGAGGATGGTATATCCACTCTTGGGCCTAGGGCAAAGGGTCTCTAGGGAACTCTATCAAGCCACCCTATCTTAGCTCTTCTTACTCCAAGAGACAGATCTAGTCTCGGTTGGACGATCTTGCCTCTTGTGGATTAGCTACTCCAAGAGATGGATCTAGTCCTGTTTGGGCGTTCGTGCCTCTTGTGGATTGGTTACTCTAAGAGATGGATCTTGTCCTGGTTGGACATTCTTGCCTTTTGTGGATTAGTTACTCCAAGAGATGATTTTGGTCTTGGTTGGACGCTCCTACCTCATGTGGATGGATTACTCCAAGAGATGGTTCTAGTCTTGGTTGGACGCTCCTTCCTCTTGTGGATTTATTACTCCAAGAGATGGTTCTGGTCTTGGTTGGACACTCTTGCCTCTTGTGGATGGATTACTCCAAGAGATGGTTCTGGTCCTAGTTGGACGCTCTTGCCTCTTGTGGATTTGTTACTTTAAGAGATGGTTCTGGTCCCGGTTGGACGCTCCTGTCTCTTGTGTATGGATTACACCAAGAGATGGTTCTAGTCCTCGTTGGATGTTCCTACCTCTTGTGGATTTGTTACTCCAAGAGATGGTTATGGTCGTGGTTGGACGTTCCCGTTTCTTGTGGATTTGTTACTCCAAGAGATGGTTTGGTCCTGATTGGACGTTCCTACCCCTTGGGGATTTGTTTACTCCAAGAGATGGATCTAGTCTTGGTTGGACGTTCCTACCTCTTGTGGATTGGTTACTCCAAGAGATGGTTTTGGTTCTGGTTGGATGCTCCTTACCTCTTGTGGCCCAACATAACTACGTATACATATATTCATGTGTTTACTTTGTGTCTGCATATATTCACGTGCCTACTTTGTGTCTTCATGCATTAATGTTTTGTGTCTTCATGCATCAAGTGTATACTTCATGTTTACATTATTTATGTCCATTATTTGACTCTATATTCTTAGTAATCTAGAATATGAGAATGAACTGGAATAGTCAAAATATATGAATCAATCTGAAATCAATTTGAGATCAGAGCTATGGGATTCAAATTTGTAAGGTGAGATGATATCAGAGTTGTAGAAGCTACTCACATTAAAAAAAAATTCGTATAAAATTTGACATTGCTCGAGGACAAGCAATTTTGGGGAAGGGCGGACTATAATGTCCCTTTTCTAAAATAGGATTTAATAAAAAATAATAAAAAACAGTGAAATCCGGGGACTCGCACCCCCACCAAAACCTCGAAGTACATGTCCCCGGGACGTCCCCACATTGGGTTCTTGGAGTACCCGAGTACCCCCACCTCTGCCATTTCGGAACCACGCCGCCGCAGAGACGGATACTTGAATCTCTATTTGAATTTTGATTTTTGAATGTTACTATTGGGTATGTACTATGTTGAATGTTCAATGCTTATGATTCATGTTGCAATTTTGCTATATTCGAGTATTTCAATTTGGTATGTTATACAAAAACATCATTTCATAACTAGCATTTCAAGTTCTATATGTAATATGTATAGTATGCAACACCCCCCCCCCCCCCCCCCCCCCCCCCCCCCCCCCCCCCCCC
>MU226339.1:1135499-1167961 GCA_018584345.1 Thuja plicata | reverse complement strand
ATGTAATATGTATAGTATGCAACACCCCCCCTCCCCCACCCCCAACCCCCCGCCGCCGTCCTTCCTATTCCCCCGCCGTCCCAAAATTGAGGCCCTTTGTACCCCCCGTCCCGGAAACTCGTCTTGGCGTGCCCCCACGCCGGTGTTACACTGATAAAAAATAAGTTAATAAAATGATTAAATAAAAATAAATCATAAATTAATAATAATAAAATGTAATAGTAATATCATTTTAATATGACTAAGAAAGCCATTATAAAATAAAGGTGTGATTATACTAGTTTAGCTGACATAATTAAGATTAATCATCACCAGTTGTAAAACAGATAATATATTAATCAATATAAAAACTTTAATATATTTAATGTTTATTACAATATTAATATTACTCCACATATTACCTACATTGGTCGAGATACAACTTAGTATGCCTATTTACCAAACTAATTAATAATAATTAGCTTACCGAAATCACTAGCCATGTGAGACAACTTTGTCAAAGATAGTGATCTGGAAGTATTATTTAAGGAATATACTTATGGTGCAATTAAACTATTAAGAAAAGATGCTTGTGAAGAGACACAACCCATCACAATAAGGTATTTATATGAAACGATTCCACTCTGGTCAAGGGAGGTAGAGGTATGGAAAATAGAAATTAGTCAGATCTTTATGTGCAAGCAGGAGAAAGAATCGAATTGAGCATTCCCTGGGAAATCTAAGAATTCTGAAACACATATAGATTCCAGAGGGCAAAAAAATTAGGGCAATCCCAAAAAATTTTACCCAAAGAAAATTTTACCCAATGACATGTAATGCATCGAAGACTAGAAAATTTTACCCAAAGACTTGTGATACATGGAATAATTGCAAAAAAATGACTTATATCTCTGAAGCTGAATATGGACTCAATTCACAAGTATATATTGTCAAGATATGAATTTATAATATATATGCACAGAAAATCCTCTGAGATAAATGTTCTAACATGTTTGTAAGAAAGCTTCACATGGGCATATAACCGAGCTCACATAGAAATATAGATAGAAATATTAAATGATTAAATTTCTTTTAAAGACACTCTTGGTCTGGTAAGATAGGTGTAACTTGTTAAAATCAAATTGGCTATTGTCAGTAGAGCAATGATTTTAAAGAAGGTGACCATCTTATGTGGTTTTACATCATCCAAGGTAGTAAAGTCATTTTCCTTGGTATACATTAATTGTGAATGGCATTTCTTCTTTCTGTGGGTTACCGATCTTGTTGCGTTGACACACAACTATGATTTTTTGTTTACCATTCAAATACATAATTAAAAAGCATAGAAATTTCAAAACAGAGGCCTCATGGAAGCCGTGCATAATTCTGTCCACAGATTAATAGTAGCTGTCCACTTATTTAGCTTGATAGGTACAGTATACTGTTTCTCATATGTGCATTCATGAGAAAATTTCTGAATTAATGTGGTTTGATTTTATTGATGGTAGTGATGCATTTTATTTGTAAGCAGTCATTGCTGGAAGCCTTCCTTTTACACATTACTGATCTTACTGTGCTGAAACCTAACTAGTGTTTCCTGATTTTAAATGTAAATGAAAATACATGGAGCAGTAAAAAAACCCTCTAATTACTTCCAACCTACTGCCACAGATATTGTAGAGAGATAAAAGATAAGGTTACTTTGAGATTACATCCAAGACAGGTATGGATCTGGTGGACAAGACTTCCATTTGGAATCGCAAAAGGGGACTTCTGCCATTGAACTTATATAACACTCAGATTTTGTATACCTAGCATTCAAACTCATGACCAAGCTCTGGAGGGAACACCAAGTTAATCTGCAATAAACATATTGATTGTAACTATTTACGGATTTAGCTTCTTAGGGACAATGTGCCCTCTCACATGTGATTTTCCACTGTTACTCTAATAGGTGATCTTTCTTAAATATGAACAAAGACTTTTGGTTGTCATTGCTTGTATGTTTATTATTTATATTGCATGGCTTCTCCTTCCGCAGACTATAATGAAGTCTACATAAAAGGAGAGTTTCAATGATATTGGATTTCCCGATCCTAATGCCCTCTAAATTAGCCAATCCTTTTGATGTTCATGTCAATTCCTCACGAAGAGATTCTTGGGCTGATATATGCAATCAATGGCATTACTATTAGATAGCAATCTTAGTGGCTAATTGTTGTCTACCTGAAACAAATTCTCCAGTTCTGCATTAAATGCACTGCCAAACTCCTTAATTGTTTTCAGTTCTTTTAGATGCTCTACTAACATGTAATTAGGATTTCATTTTTATTGGTCAGGATCATATTTTTACTTACTTTCAAATCCTCTTTTTCTCATCTTCAGAGAATCAAGCTTTTGGTGTTCAATCCAACCATCTTCAACATAATGAAACTGAATAACATCACCAAGAGAGTTACAAACGGTTCCATCATACTTGAGCATTATATCCTCAATGGGCTTTACAATATGCCTCTGTATGTACCTTGTTTCTGCAGTTTACGGCAGTATCAATGAAAAGAGGCGCGTTTCCATTAAGTTTTCCTGTCCTGTCATGTTAAATTTCTCATGTTAAAGGACTGGACAAGATGGAATAAGTAGTAATGACACAACAGTGGGCCAACTTTTTTTAATTTTTATTTTACATGTCTTGTTTCTTCCATCTTGGACCTGCAAGATAAAGGCAGGCTGACAATAGAGAGAAAACAGAGGATTCAACCCAACTTTACAGATGTTAGAACTCAACTACACAGATCTTTAACTCCTATCACACCTTATTGTGCTCTATCTACCATCATTTTGTTGTAAAGTCAATGCAAATTTTTGCTGTCCGGCCACATTAAATTTTTGAAGTTTAATGACTGGATGAGATGGAATAGGTAATAATGCCACATCAGCCGGGCCAAATTTTATTTATTTTTGTTTTCCCTTCACCATCAACTTTCTATGTTTAGTTCTTCGTGGTCTTCATTTGCATGGAAGTAGTACTTTTTAGGGTTGGACCTCGTGTCATGGTGCTGCATGGTAAAGCACATTGCAGCTTTAATAAATAAAATTTACGAGATACATCAATGGAAATTCAAATGGAGCTGCCCTTATAAATAATCCTAGGCAATGAAATTAATGAAAATTCAAATGGGCCTGACCTTATAAATAATCCCAGGTGATTAAATTAATGGAGATTCAAATGGGCCTGACCTTATAAATAATCCTAGGCGCTGAAATTAATGGAAATTAAAAATGTCTGATTAGAACATTAATGGGCCCAACACTTGCAAACATAAAAGGTCTACCATATCCATCACAAATTCAAAAAAATCAAAAGAAAGGAAATTTCAGTTCCAATTTCAACAATAAATCAAACGTAGCTCCAAGAGTCATGTGAATAAACCATATCAAAGATTTGTGGCTAAACTAATCACGTTCAAAGGTAAATAATCATCATTGCATCACACAAGCAAGTATAATTTTTTTTGATATGCTCTTGAAAGAAATGGAAATTCATGGAAAACTTGTGGAGGCTCTGGAATGTGTGCTTGAATAGTCAACCAATTTTTGGGACCCTTTAGCCTCATTGTATCATTTTCTTCCCCAGGACTTAACTCAAATTGCACATTGCCCACAAATGAAGGAAGAAAACTACATGCAACTTGTTATTGATTTTTCTTCTTGTACAAATAATCTACATACATCAATTTATTGTGTTTTCATCCTTGAATAGTGTCATCTTTCTTTATCCTTTTCCATTTTTCTGCCCTGGATTTATTACATACACTGCTATGTTTATAGATGTGTTTTGGTGGTTTCCACCTTTAGAGTGAAACGATGGAATTCGTCTCTGGATAGATTATTCATTATAGTATGCAACAGACATACAATTTTGTTTCAGGTTTTAACTGGCAAAATATCTGGAAGCAGCAATATTTCTGAGAAAGCTCAACACAGGTTTGCATAGTTAGTTTTTTTTATTTGCTTTAGTGTTTAACAGGTTTAAGGTTAGGTCTAATTTCTCTCCTTTTCTTGCTTGTTTAAGAGCATACCCCGGATCTACATGGGATGTGAGATTGATGTGCCTCCAAAATTTATACTTGAATACATGTATGGTGGCAACCCTTGGGAATTCTTTCTATTTTTATATTGTTAATGGTTCCAAAAATTCTCTTCATACGAGCATCAACATAAACCCATTGTGAGTTCTTGCGAGGACAATCATGAGACTGATACAAGCTGCTTTCAAGCAACTGCACTAGTAACCGCATATGTAAGACCAAGAATCATAATTGAGAAATTGATTTATTTAGAAACCACCTCAGCACTAGAAGCCAACTATGAAAAACCAAGAGTCACAACTTAGAATTCCATATTAGATTTCCTTTTGAGATTACTTGGTTCTCTACAATGAGAACTTAATGCTTTAACCAATTAAGCTCAACCCCTTGTACTGGATACTCTCTATTGCAAAGTAGACATAAAAGTAAATTATCCCTGAGGTGGGTTCTCGAAATATAGACTGCCTAACCAAAATAAAAATGTATAATCTAATATTATACAGCTGCAGAATTTTTTTTCCTGTGGACGTTTGATCTTTATGGTATATATCTAAGTTATCACATTCGCTTAGAACAGGTGAAAGTCGAAATTCGGTTCGCTCAGAATTCTGGTTCGGTGCGAATTCATGCCAAATTCGACTTTTGACCGAGAAATTCGCCTGCAATTTGTTCAGTGGGACCCTGGGAGAATTTCCAATGAATTTTGCAGACTTATCACACATCCGCGCCCGGGTGGAACGAATTTGGACGAATTTGGCTCCAAATGTCAGTTTTGTTGACTGTTAAATTATGCTATAGTGCTCTAGATGAGTCTAATAAGTATTGATTGGCATGACTGACGAGATCTTAGTAACCACGTAAGACTAAGATATGTATAACATATGATTGATACATAAAGACATCGCTAGCACACAAAACTATTGCAACAACGCTCAATTATAGAGATAAACGATGCCTATGAAAGGAGAAGGTGTGATTGCATTCTAAACCGATTATGGGGAAATACGATAAATATGCAAACAGAGACATCCATATAGGTGAAAAGATTAATATCAAGTTGTCAATGACAAATCGAAACATGATAACAATGATTACTATATGTTCAAAGACAAAGAGACGATTACATATGAAAGGCTGTGATTAAAGATACAAGTCTAATTGTTATGAGATGGAGTTATTAAGATGATAATCATTATTCAAAGAAGAGCGATTAATAGCTATTATGAAGTATGATGAGTGAAGAGGCATGGGACATATCTTTATCAAATGACTTATCTTATCCATCGGCAACTATAAGAGGGGCTCAAATTTCACTCCACCCAGGAAGAATGAGAACTTTATTTCTTATTCATCCTTCGTAGATTCACTCTTATTGAGTAGGCAACCATTGGTTGTGGGCACATGCTTGCATAGTAATCTACATCAGACACAGCGGACTGGAATTGCTACAGTATATAAGACAAATCACACAAGCATCCATTTCTGAAGATCATTTATGCATTCATATATAGATCGAAGGTCTTATTAGACTGATCTAAAGCACTATTGCATAATTTAACAGTCATAATTTAATATTAGCATAGTGTTGTATGAACTTATTTGCTGCTGCATATATATATATATATATATTTAAAAAAAGTATTCTTGTACGGACGAACCCAAAACGAATCCGAACCCAACCCAAAATTTTTTTGGACGAATTTCAAACTCGAATCCGTACCGGCAACTTAGGTATATATATTTCAATTTGAGATGTAATCTGAATGGTTAGCTGGGTTGAAAGTAAATTATGAAGCTCATGAGTGGCAATATATGTGATTGATGTATAGTACGGATGAACCCAAAATGAATCCGAATCCAACCCAATGTTTTTTTGGATGAATTTCGAACCCGCATCCGTACCGGAATCCGAACCGGCAACTTAGGTCTATATATTTCAATTTGAGATGTGATCTGAATGGTTAGCTGGATTGAAAGTAAATTATGAAGCTCATGAGTGGCAATATATGTGATTGATGTATAGGACAAAAACGTAAATGTATGTTATAGGTGCTGTCGGCAACAGAAAAGTGGCTTCCAATGGTCTGCTTTCATGTAAAAATTTTTTCTGGAAAATTTTTCTGTACCTGTGAGGATATCTTATGCTGTTCAAGGTTTTCCTATCACCGCAGGGAACTTTCCTCCTGAATTTCCTGTTTGGAGAGTAATATGCTTTTGGATAAAATTCATTTGTTGCATATTGGATATACTTCTTATTTCAATTTATTTCTCTGTTAGAATTTTGTTTGGTATGGTGGATTGATAATAATGTAGACGAGCAACTACTTAGGATGTGGAGGAATTACTTTTGATTATTGATCTTAACTCTCTCTGATTGCAGACAAGTTGCACTGTTGTTGAGTAGTGAAAGAAAATTGTATATAGTACTGACGTCTTCAGGTCTAAGTCAGCCAGGTAAGGTTTTTGGTTTGATATGATAATTATCAACAAATATTTTGGTCTCTCTACCATTTGTTGTTGGATTTGTGTCTTAGAATTTGGTATTAGAGGTTTGTTTTATTGAATGACATCTTTGTTTGATTAACATTTATGTTGAATAAAATTACAGGCACTGCTTTGCAAGTGTTGGGAAGCCATGGACTCCAAGATATTAGTAATATTCTTGTTGGAGTTGGTTTGCAGGCTCTAAGGTAGTGCACTCGCCCTGCTTCTTGTTCAACCCTTCTTTCCAGTAGGTTTTTGCATTTTTTTTCAGCTTATTGCTTAATTGTAGTTTGGGTGAAACAGGGTTAATTTTGGCTGTGCGGCATCTTACCTGTTTCTAACACGCAATATAGTTAAGTCAAGAGAGCTACTTGACATGCTTGAAAATTACCATCTGAGCACAGGGGTTGAAACTTCCAAATTTCCTTTGCAAAGGTTAGCTATTTTTCGGTTTCCTATCTTCAGCCATTATCAAGTCCTTATAAGATTTTATGGTACATTTGTGTTTCTTAATATGTTTTTGGAACACATGAAACAGTTGGGAGCACATGCAAATTGAACTTTTTGAAAAGTTTGCTCTTGGAGGTGTCAGATTGAATATAATATCGTATTCCATGCTGCTCTTTGAAAAAGGTAGATCTTCTAACTAATTTTAATTTCTTTAATAGCTACAATCAAACATGTGAAGATACACATGTTTGGTAGTAACAATGAATGGTACCTTGCAAGCGACATTCTATGCCTCTAGAATCATGTTTTATTCATACATTTTCTTGCCAAGAATGTCTGATGCTATAGTTCAATTGAAAATGTTCTTAAAGCTGCTTTGTTTGGTAGAACTATGAATGGAATTGTAATTGATGTAAGAAATTTTGAAGTCATAATATTGTTTGCATGGTAGCTTCAAGTTTTGTATGCCAAACAGTTTTTGTTCAGTAGTCGCAAGATCAATCTAAACTGCAGGAATATTTGGGGAGGGACATGGGTCTCAATTGCTGGAACTTCTGTATTATAAATGGATAGAAAACATAACAAATATTGTAATATAAATGAAGTTGTAGAACTGAATTATCAATGGATGAAGAACATAATACTTCACATGAATAGAGAGATGAATGTGACAATATGTATATGGAAATTGAGTATTCTATGTGAACTTTGTACATGAGAAGAGTGCATAATGTCATGGCTCGCTATGCACACACCAAGAGATGCTGTGAGAGTCTTTTTCTTTAATGTTGGATACTCCTTGAGGTTATGATTGAATTTCCTGAATTGGTGAGTTGGCTGCATTTGTGTTGCCGCGCTGTATTGATATCTTTAATCTGGGGGTTGATGACTTGGATATTAGGTCAAAAGAATTATTTGTAGACAAGCCCCATTTTTCTTTCTCATACTCAGTCATGGAGGAATCAGGATACATATATAGATGAACCAGTTGCTCTTCCATGTGTGTCCCTCTGCTTTTTGAACGTTAAAGATATGTTCCAAGATATGCTGTGGGTGCTGTTTTATCGTATGCTGGATGAGCCTAGAAGGTTTTGATTGAACTTACTTAATGTGTGAGTGAGTTGAATGTGTGATGCCATGCTGTAAATTGAAATCTCTTACCTGGGGTTGATGAATCTGGGTTTTACCTTAGAAAAACTATTTGTAGACAAGCCCCTCTTTGTTCTGTCATACTTAATTATGGTCCATGGAGGATCATGTATAGATGAACTAGCTGCTGTTTCATGTTTGACACTTGCCTTTTGGAATTTACAGATGAGTGATATTACAATATATTGTTGGGCTTACATCTCCTAAACTATAACTATGCTTTTAAGCAATGAGAGTTTTGCACATTGCAACTATTTTAACTGCATGTAGTATTTAATACTTGAGTCACTTGGAAGACGCATGGATGGATCTTGATGCACGTGTTTGGACGATTGGGGCCAAAATAAAAGAAGAGGACATTTGGAAGATGACACTAAAAACCATGCAATGACTTTTTGAATGGTTGATGTTATCACTTGGATTGTGCAATGCTCCATCCACTTTCATTTGTCTTATGAATGAGATAATGAGACCTTGATGGATTCTTATGCTATTGTGTATCTTGGTGATATTTGTAGAATGCACGAGGAGCATGCTTTACACTTTGCAAAGGTGTTTGAGACTTGCAAGAGAACTGCTTGTTATTAGATGGAAAGAAGTGTGAATTCGCTAAGACCATATTGGTTTATTTAGGTCATGTGGTCTGGACTGGGGAAGTGAGGATTGATCCTTTCAAAGTAGAAGAAATAATGAAGTTACCAAAGCACAGGGAGTTTTATTGGAGCAGCCCAATATTCCGAAAGTTTGTCTAGTCATTTTCATATGTGGCTGCTCCACTATGTGCCATTGTGGGTAATGGTTAAAATTTTCGTTGGGGAGTAAACAGCAGTGAGCATTTGGTGATTTGAAAGAAAGGATCAGAACAACTTTGGTCTTAGCATCACCAAACCTTCAACAATTATTCAAAGTAGAGACTAATGCTAGTGAGTATGCCATCGGTGCCATATTGCTTGCAAGAGGTAGATCAATGTCTTACCATTCCAAAATGTTTGAAGTGGGCTGTCATGAGCTATAGTACTTATGAAAAATAACTATATGCACTAGTTTGTGGTAAAGAATTGGAAGCATTACTAACTGGCAAGAAAACCATTTTGCACATTGATCACCAACCATTGCAATGTCTGCAAGTGTAAACCATTTTGCAGCAGTCAGGTCGTACAAATTTGTGGGATTCTTGCAATGGTTTCATCTTGTAATCAAGTATTAACCATGGGTGGTGTAGCCAAGGATAGGAGGAACCTCAAAGAAGTCAGTCCAATCCTTGCAGCAAGAGTCACACAACGGAAGCAACACGAATTATAGAGAAAGATGCCAGATCAGATTTATTATTATCATCCAGAAATCAGGTACAATGGATCTGCAACATGTAGTCTTACACTCCAAGCATACAAACCTGATTACACATAGAAATCCTTACTAATCTCCCATATACAAACTACAACAAGATAATCTTATGAGAGCTGCCCCCTTAGGAACAAATTCATAAGCTTATAAAGCCTTCGCAAACATCCAGTTAGCCTAGAGAGATTACATTTTCCAATGAGAAGAAAATGTATTACAAAATATAGGTCAGGACCCAAATTATAAGGATCTCCCTCAAAATGAAAGAAACACGAATCACGATCCTTCAAGTAGGTCGGCCACAAACGTAACAACAACGAGAAATGAGCCGTGAAGCTTCGCCAATCGGAAACAACCTTCGCGAGATCGGAAAACACAAACTGGCCGAGAAACGTGAAGAACAATTAAGTCCCGCCAAGAATCTGCAAGATCTCATACGCAAAGTATCCAAATGAGATGTGAACCTAGAAGAAGGTTCAACACGATGCCAGGAACACGCTGTAAGGTTCGCAACTGCAAAAGATCCAAACTGAAGGAATGCTGAAGAAACTCAACAACAGAAAACTGAAAACAAAATATTTTTGGTTGATGCAAGATGACCAAGATCCCAAGATGCTCTTGCATCAGACACCCGGGGTTATTTGAAAAGTGAGTCTCTCACTTTTCTAAGACTAAAGGAAAACCAAGATGATCAACCTCAGTCTGAGAAATCCATGAAGAATCTTGAACTGGTCTGTCTTTCCACTTAACAAGATATTCCTTGTACTACTTCCCTCTTGTACTTCTAAGTTCTACCAATTCTGCTATCCAAAATTTCTTCTATCTCATCATCTGCTTCTTAGGATACTTTTGTTCAACTTTTGATACATCAGCTTCACTGAATTTTGAGTCATGAGACTCATACAAATCTGCAACATTGAATATAGGTGATATGTCCATGTCTTCTGGTAACTCCACTTCATATGCATTCCGTGAATCAAACCTCTTCAAGATTTTACATGGTCCAAACTTCCTCATCTTCCGCTTGTTATGTGTTCCCATTGGAAATCTACTCTTCTTCAAGTAAACCATCACTTTATCTCTTACTTGAAATTCCTTATGTCTCCTCTTCACATCTGCTCTCTTCTTATATTTCTGGTTCATATCTTCTAATTGCTGTTTGACTCGATCGTGCAAGCCATTCATGTGTTCTGCGAATTCTTCTGCTTTTGCACTCCTTTTGATTTCATGACTGATATCCCTCAACTCTGATACTCCTTTAGGATTCATGCTAGTAACTATCTCAAATGGCGTCTTTCCTGTACTCCTATTCACTGAATTATTATATGCAAACTCTGCTTATGCGAGAACTAAATCCCAATTCCCTGTCTTCTCTCCAACCAAACATCTTAACAAATTACCCAAACTACTATTCACTACCTCTGTTTGTCCATTAGTCTGTGGATGAAATGTAGAACTAAACTTCAACTCAGTATTCAACTTCTTCCAAAGTGTCCTAAAAAAATAACCAATAAACTTACTATCTCTGCCTGAAACTATGCTCTTCGGTAATCCATGCAATCTCACAATTTCTCTGAAAAACAAATCAGCTACATGCATTGCATCTGTTGTCTTCTTACAAGGTATGAAATGAGTCATCTTTCAAAATCTATCCACCACCACAAATATAGAATCATTACCTTTTTGTATCCTCGGTAACCCAAGTACAAAAATCCATGCTAATGTCTTCCCAAGGTTTCTCTGGTACATTCAAAGGCATATACAATCCAGTATTATGACTACTTTCCTTAGCAACTTGACAAATTTTACAATTCTTAACAAATTTCCTGACATCCTTATGAATCTGAGGCCAAAAAAAACTTTCAGTCACCCAAGGCCACTGTCTTATCAATACCAAAGTGTCCAGCTAATCCTCCACAATGCTTTTCCTTAACCAAGTTATCTCTCATTGAACTCCCAGGTACGCACAACTGAATTCCTTTGAATAACATACCTTCTTGAATAAAATAATCCAACCACTTACTTCGGTCTGCTATAATAGGTTCTGTGCAAGCTTTCCAAGGTTCTGCGAAATCAGGGTCATCCTCATACAAAGTCTTCAATTCATCAAATCCCAACACTTCAATTCTCATCTCTGTCAGCAAATTCCTTGTTCTACTCAAAGCATCAACAACTTTGTTCGACTTTCCACTCCTATGTTTCAATAATGTATAACTCTGTAAGAATTCAACCCATTTCATATGTCTCTGATTCAACTTACTCTGACTGTTCAAATATTGTAATGCTTGATGATCGGTATACAACACAAACTCCTTAGGCAACAAATAATGTCTCCACTTCTTCAAAGCTTGAACTATGGCATAGAATTCCTGATCATATAATGAATATCTTCTCTTTGTTTCATTCAACTTCTCACTGAAATAAGCAATAGGTCTACCTTCTTGAGTTAACACTGCTCCAATGGCATTCCCTCTTGCATCACAGTCCACTTTCAATACCTTATTGAAATATGGTAAAGCTAACACAGGTTGTTTAGTCACCTTTTGTTTCAACAATTCAAAACTCCTTTGTGCTCCATGTGTCCACTTAAATTCTTTTCTGTCATCTCTCATTGTCTCAGTCATAGGATTACAAACCGAATTGAAATTCCTAATAAACTTTCTGTAAAAACTAGCCAATCCATGAAAGGATCTTGCTTCTCCAACACTATCAGGTGTAGGCCAATCAACAATCGCTCTAACCTTCTTAGGATCTATTTTCAAACCATCATCAGATACCACAAAACCCAAGTAGACTATCTCTTTTCTCATGAAAGAACACTTTTTGATAGTTATCAACAACTTTTCTTCCCTCAATCTCTGCAATACTTGTCTCACATGCAACAAATGATCCTCTTTACTCTTACTAAAAATTAGAATGTCATCAAGGTAAACAATCACAAACTTACCCAAGAATTTCTTCAACACTTCGTTCATCAACCTCCTGAAAGTACTTGGTGCATTACTCAATCCAAAAGGCATCACCAACCATTCATACAATCCTTCATTTGTCTTGAACGCGGTCTTCCATTCATCTCCTCTGATTTTGATATGATGATAACCACTCTTCAAATCAATCTTTGTAAAATACTTCGCTCCACTCAAGCAATCCATTATGTCATCCATCCTAGGCAATGAAAACCTATACTTCATTGTGATCCTATTTATAGCTCTGGAATCAGTACACATCCTCCATTCTCCATTCTTCTTAGGTGCTAACACTGCTGGTACTGCACAAGGACTTAAACTTTCTCTGATCAAACCCTTCCTCAACAATTCTTGTACTCGTCTATTCAATTTTTCATTCTCTGCAGGTGTCATTCGGTGTGCTTCTTTATTAGGCAAACCAGCTCCAGGGATTAGATCCATACAATGACTAATACTCCTCACAGGCAGTAATCCATCAGGCACATTATTAGAGATTAATGTCTTCATATTCTGTCAGCAATTCTTTCACTTCCATAGGATGTTCTTCTTTAGATTCCAAATCAGACTTCTTAAAAATCAAAGCATAACACATACTATCACCTTTCAAGCCATCCAAGAATTTCCTTCCTTCAACCAAACAAATTCTGACACTAGTACAATTCTCATTCTTAGGAGCCTCAACTAAGGGTAACAATACTTGTTTCATCCCATTAGCCACAATAGTATATTTATTCTTTCTACCATCATGTAAAACTTGTCTCTCATACTGCCATGGTCTACCCAACAAAACATGACAAACATCCATAGGCATAATATCACAAAGAACTTCATCATGATAAGACCCTATCTTCAATTTCACCAAACAATGTTCACTTACCAGTACCTTATGATCATCCTTGATCCATGCAAATTGATAGGGTTTCGGATGCTTCAATCTTTGCAACTTCAACTTTTTCACCAATTCTTTGGAAGCTAGGTTATCTGAACTACCACTGTCAATAATCACTTTGCAACATTTTCCCTCAACTTTGCATCTTGTCTTGAAGAAACTTCTTCTCAACATTAGATTTTGATCTGTCTCTTCATGATATAGGACTCTCCTTGCCGTTAGGGCTTCTCCATCTTCAGGCTGATTGAAAGGTCCACTAGACTCCTCTTCCACAAAAGCATTTCGACCAATGTTCTCTGTCTTCTTGTTTGTATTTCCTTTAGTACATTCAAAAGCTCAATGTCCTTCATCACCACACTTAAAGCAAGTTCCTCTAAACATTCTATTACCATCTCTCTTGTAACTACTGGATCCACCTCCTTTTTGAAAATTTCTGTCATCCCTTCGGTATGAGTTCTCTTCCTTGAATTTTGTGTTGCCTCTGTTTTGATCTAAATAAAATCTACCTCCTCCAAAAGATCTACCTCTCTGGGATCTTCCACCTCTTCCTCTTTGTCTTTGTTCATGTCTTTTGTTCAATTTCTCCTCTGCTTTTAGGGCATATTGATAAGCCTCCTCCACACTTTGCAATTTAGCCAAACTAATCTCATCTTGAATAGATGTCCTCAAACCATTTAGGTATCTTGAACCCTCTCAACATCATCATCTGTATGTCCAGATCTAATATCCAACCTATAGAATTCTTCGGTATAACCTTTTACACTAAGATCTCTTTGCTTCAAATTTTGCAACTTTCTAAACAAACTTACTTGATAATCAGTAGGTAAGAACTTAGCTTTCAATTTGTTCACCATCCGATCACCATTCGATCCCATGATCTGATTTTGTCTTTGCCCCTTCTTTGTCTATCGGTCTGCAAATGTTCCCACTATAAAGATGCATGTCCTCTCAACTTTGTGCAAGCATATTTCAGCTTTTTATCTTCATCAATACCTTCATAATCAAAGTATTTCTCCATCTCTATGATCCAATCAAGTAATTCATCTGAATCCAAGTTACCGTGATAATCAGGTGGATTGAAATGTGGTCTCGCATTGACTCTAGTTAGGTCTTTTATGAATCTGTCATCTCCTTGTTTAAGTTTAGGTTCAGGGTGCTCTTCACCTCCTTCAGCTAACTCTTCATTTGTTTCTTCCTCTTCATCACTTATATCTTCAATATGTCGACCTCTTCTCTAGGCCGTTTCAACATCTAATCTAGCTGCAATCTGTCTCAACATATCCAACACAACTAGATCTGCATCTCTCCTTCGACCTCTAGCAATTTCTCTTCGAGCCATCTTCACACAAGTCTTCTGCAATTGCGGGTCAGATTCTCACTCTGCCACCCCACAACAAATCAACTCAAGACTTCGCAAGCTCAGGAACCACGATCTGTAGCTACAGAATCGAAAACCAGCTCTGTTACCACTTGGTGCAGCCAAGGACAAGAGGAACCTCAAAGAAGTTCATCCAATCCTTGCAGCAAGAGTCACACAACGGAAACAACATGAATTATAGAGAAAGATGCTAGATTAGATTAATTATTATCATCCAGAAATTAGGTACAATGGATCTGCAACATGCAGTCTTACACTCCAGGCATACATGCTTGATTACAGATAGAAATCCTTACAAATCTCCCAGATACAAACTACAACGCGATAATCTTATGAGAGCTGCCCCCTTAGGAACAAATTCATAGGCTTAGAAAGCTTTCGCAAACATCCAGTCGGCCTAGAAAGATTACAATTCCCAATGAGAAGAAAACGTATTACAAAATAGAGGTCAGGACCCAAATCATAAGGATCTCCCTCAAAATGAAAGAAACATGAATCACGATCCTTCAAGTTGGTTGGCCATAAACGTAACAACATTGAGAAATGAGCCGTGAAGCTTTGTTGATCGGAAACAACCTTCGCGAGATCGGAAAACACAAACTAGCTGTGAAACGTGAAGAACAGTTAAGTCCCGCCAAGAATCTGCAAGATCTCATACGCAAAGTATCCAAATGAGACGCGCACCTAGAAGAAGGTTCAACATGATGCCAGGAACACGCTGTAAGGTTCGTAATTGCAAAAGATCCAAACTGAAGGAATGCTGAAAGAAACTCAACAATAGAAAACGGAAAACTGAAAACAAAATATTTTTGGTTGATGCAAGATGGCCAAGATCCCAAGATGCTCCTGCATCAACGGGGTAACCAATAAGCTGATGGATGTGCTTTCTAGACCAACAATGCTCTTTGTGAAGTGTATAGATCAACAACTTCAGTTAAGCATGATGACTTTGAGGCTTAGTATGATTTTTACCTCTTAGATGGTCTTTTGCACAACGTGGATACATTATTTGTGCCTAAAGATAGAAGAATTCTGCTCATAAGATGAGCACATTTCCTTATGAGTAGCTTGTAATGTCCCCAATATTTAAGGTGACAATAATTAAATTGATTTTTACTGTCAAAAATAAAAGAAATATTCAAATGATGACTTAATATTAATTAATTTAATTAAATAATAATAAAATAATAAAACATTATTAAATGCCACTTTATTAAATAAAAGTTCAAAAATATTATTAATTTATAGGTCGGCCCAGTCAGCCTAATGATCTAGATTCTTCTTGGAGTTTTTTATAAGGAGCGTGGATGGATGAAATTAGGCATGCTTGGATTTGATAAATGATTTATGATTTCTGGTGATAGAAACCATTAGGAATTTAACTGAAGGGCTGGATGAAAAACTAGTTCTTTCAAGGGGTGGATTTGCGAGGAAGTTCACAGCTGGGCCAAATTTTGTATAGTCTCTTTTGGAGACAAATTTGAGATAAGGTCTATTAAATAAGAGATTTACAGAAGTTTATTGTTGATTCAGAAGTCAGTATGAGAGTATTACTGGTTGACTTGTTTTAACCCAATGTATTTCTGAATACTATAATAGTAATTGGTGTTCAAGGCGAACCCCATGTAGATGGCAAGAATAATAAAATTTGTGATGATCGATTTATATTATGTGTAATCGGGGGTTTTCCCTTATTGTTGTATATATATATATATATTGGGCTTTTATTAATTGGTGCAATAAGTTTTCTATCGCCTGTGGCAAATAGTATTTTTGAAGCTATTAATATTTGCTGTTGAAATTTCCTAATGTTTGGCAATCAATATTGTTTAGTCTTGTCGTGGATATAAGTGACAAGAAATATTTTTCAATAGTTCGCTAAAATATTTGTATAGGCATATTTTTGTAAGTGCAATTGACTCATTCTGCCGAAGTTTTCATCCTGGCTGGAAGACCATTGCAGACGTAGGTTTATTGAGAAGTTCGTTTCCTAGTTGGGTGCATCTTACATTATCGACTGCTTCACATTTGTATGCTGTAGTGCTCCTATTTGCATCTGTTCGTGGGTTTCCTTGAAGCGCAACCCTCTTAGTATAGATAGAGGCTTAGGGATTGGTGCAAATCTGGTGTGACTCAAGCTACCAATGTTTACCTTCATTGAGTGATAGTCATCAATGAGCACAGGGGGTTTATAGTGGTATTCTTTGATGGCAAGATGGTCTTCTCAGGGAGTAGGTTCTTTTTCTGATAATTCAAACTTGGAAATTTTATTGTTGCTATTGGGAATAAACTTTTCTGAAATTTCTATTTACAATGTAAATGAATTTTTAATTTCAGCAAGGTACAAAGTAATACTTCTGATATCGATCGAGTTTTGGACAAGTGCTGTTCTGTAAGAAAAAGATCTCTTAGTGTATGGTAACTGTAGCTTTGTAAAATTTGAGTTTATTTGTGAAGACTGAATTTGAAAAGTTATTGTGAGAAGATATTGCTATTCCTATTTAGGGATCTTACAGTGGTATTAGAGCCTATGTCCTGCCAGCCTTTGGGAATTGATTGATGAGCAAAAGAGAGCAGAGATATGAGAAGAGGGAAAAAAAGAAGGGCACCATGACTGACACAGGTGAGGAAGAGGCAAGGGCCTTCTTTAGGAGGTCTAAATAGCTTCATGTTAGCATGTTTGAAACATTGAAAGAAGTGGCCCAGTTGTTGAGAGGACTCAATCATAATCAAAATGGTGATAAGCCTGCAAATGATGGGGGTTAAGGGAGTAATTTCAATGAAGGGAAATTAAATGCAGAAGGAGAAATAGTTTCAGTCAAATCATTCAGGGCCAAATTTATGACAAATGAAGATGCTAGCAAAAGCCAACTTGATCAAACTAATGAGATGGATTGCCTTCACGCTAAATACCATGCTCTGAGTGAAGCAATTAAGAATGACATGACTTTCACTGAGTATTGTGGACTAAAAGCTAAAGGAGGGCATAGAAGGAAAGGCTATGAGAGGAAGGATATTCAACATTGTTTGGGGAAGATCACACTCCCGAATTTTGATGGGTAAGTAGTATATCAACAAGGTAATGGCTGCAAAATCTGTATACATATTTTTCTTTGAATCCCATGCGTGAAGAGGAGGCTATTAAGTTTGCTATCTTGCATTTGGAGGGAGTAGCTCACAAATGGTGATATCATGGAATGGTGACCTAGGGACATGACTATTTCCACCATAGAAGAATTTAGTCAAAGGTTAATTGACAGGTTTGATAGGACTGTTAGAGTTGTAGGTGACTCTACAACACCCCAGGATCAAAGAAAGAGCAAGATAGTTTCCACAAGAGAATGACAAGAAGATTGCATCACAATGCAAGAATGATCAAATGCCAATGGACATGAAAATGTACATAATGAACCTTGTATATATAGGCAAGGTGAATAAACAAGATGGTGACAAATGTCACAATACTATGCAACGCACAACCTATCACCCACATAAGGTGGAAGAGTGATAGTGTGATAAGACCACTAAAGGTGGAAGATCCACTTGAGGTGGATAAGTGATAACTTGATATAACCTCCGAAAGTGGAGATGCTCCTAAAGTGTAATGTGATGACTAAGGAAAATTAAGTGATATGTGTAATAAGGACCTAGGTGAGGTTATCACTAGGTACAACACCTTAATTCCACCAACATCCCCCCTTAAGTGCAACTTAGGGGAGTACATTATTTTGCAAGATGCAATATGGGTCCCAACTACGAGGCTATGTTAGGTACCCATGTACAATGCAAATGAAATCTCTCACAACTAGAGAAAAGGAGTAAACCACTGGGGAAAATACTCCTCTCCAAAAGAGAGAAAAGAAGGGAAAATAGAGACATAATATCCCCCCCATATGAAGGGAAAATAGAGACATAATATTCCCTCATATGAAGAATGTCTTGCAAAAATGGTGAGTGCTTGAAGGTAAAACATAGTCTAATGCCCACAAACAACATTTCTCCCCTTGGGAAGAAGATAAACCAAGTACAAATGCAAGATTGCTTTCCATTCTGGGTAAGAATAAGTGGAACTCAAATGTAGTATGATGATGATGATGTCTCTGAAATTCGCTCATAGGTTGTCATGTTCTTGGATGATGAAGATGCCACGAACCAATGAGGAACATACCCAATCATAGTAGAAGGTGCAAACAAGGAACCAATGGAAACTGATTTTGAACAAGTCCCAAAGACAAAAATGAAGTGACAATATTGGTGCCACAACTATCATCAAATATGAGAGATGCCTCAGAAAATTGAATGGGAGTCTCCAAGCTCAAAGAAGCCGTCACATAAGCATGATCAAATTGAACCATGAAATATGACAAAGCAAGTGAAGTAGGAGACTCATGAATGCCAATCTCTAAAGAAGATGAAGAAGAATCACCAACTATGATGAAACTGTCATCAAAGAGAAGAGAAATCTCTTCAAATGTGTATCCCAAATCTGAAATGAGACTCAATGAACCCATGTGTGGCAAATAGGAATCCCAATGAGGAAGACATAGATATCTTTTGTAATGACTCACTAGAATCATCAACAAAAGATGAATGTGTGATCCTAACTAGGGTAGGAGTTGCAGGTGGAGTCTCTGGTCATTACAACTCTGAAGTGCTGCAAAATATCCAATCTCCTCTAAGGTATCATCATCAAAGGGAATATTGTCAACATCATCAAGTGGAAGAAGGCAATTTGAAGCAGGATCATCAGGGAAAGGAGGAACACGTGGATCTCCAAAATGCTCCCAAATAATGGTCCAAATTGTGCGTGGACACTGAATACCTCTGAACGTGGGGTAGATGTCATGGAAGAGACACGAACTAATGCTGCAACCAATCAATCCTATGATATGATCATTCTTATTTCCTCAATTGTTTGCTTCCATCGTGACTTTGGCTCAGGAATGATTCCATAATGATGAGGCAAGAGATTAAGCTACCTACAATGTGTGATGATTCATTTTGCCCATGACTCATAATTGTCCTTAGTCAAAGTTATAACAAAAGGATATACTGCATAACCCATGATTACATTAATGATATACTTCTCAAGTCATAAATAGAGATCAACAACTGGTTATACCCCCACAATACAAGCATTTGAACCCCTTTGTACAAGAGAAAGTGACAACTTTTTCAAATTTACAACAATGTACCCAAAAGTACCAATTTAGTAACTGACTTAAATTAAGAAATTCTGAAATCAAATTTGCAAAATGTGCATGGGTACAAGTGAAGTGCTTCTCAATACCTTCTTTATGCAATTTGAATCATGGAAAATGGAGTTCTGCGCCAAAAGTTATGAGCTTGGGAGTGCAAAAAAAAGAGCTATCTTCAACTGCAAAAAATCAGCACCAAACAACAAAATCATTGAAAAATACCTGCACCATGGTAAAGTTGATGGAATCAACTTTCTGTCGGTATCTCGTTTGCAAAATTTTGTTTGAAAAAAATGCCTATTTTAGGCGCTTTGGAGAAATCAGGCCTGGGGGCTTAAAATTGTGGGCTCCTGGTCACCCACGTGGCCTCTCGGAGTACAGAGAAGAAAATATTTGTTGATTAGGTGGGCGTTGAAAGCACGTGCCCATGTCAAATTGACACCGCACTACTCAAAGAGTCACCAAGCAATATCAAGGTGCTATAGAACTTTGAAATACGATAGCCGCCACTAGTTAATAAAGTTCTTAAATAATGTTGCTTCTAGAATGTGGGATTAAATTTTTCTAATGAAAAAGAAATATAATGCTAAAAAAATGCCTATTTTAGGCTCTTTGGAGAAAATCAGGCTTGGGGCTTAAAATTGTGGGCTCCTAGTCCACCCACGTGGCCTCTTTGAGTCCAGAGAAGAAAATATTTGTCAATTAGGTGGGCGTTGAAAGCATGGGCCCACGTCAAATTGACACCGCATTGCTCAAAGAGTCACCAAGCAATATCAAGGCGCTATATAACTCTGAAATACGATAGCCGCCACCAATTAATAAAGTTCCCAAATAATGTTGCTTCTCGAATGTGGGATTAAACTTTTCTAGTGGAAAAGAAATATAACGCTAAACTCGAATGGGTTCGGCCACCAACTCTAAAAGTGCATAAGGCTCACAACACTTTGCCAACAGATATGAATCACACTTCATTTAAAATGTTGTGATAATAGAATAGCGTAAATTTGGGATATATTAGAATAATATTTTTATTATTTATTATTTAATGGTCAATATTGTAACTTAGTGTACATATTAGATTGTTTCTATTTTAATGAATGCTTTGTTATAGAAACATATGTTTTGTAATCCTAAAAATGATCGTTTGATCATTCCATTTAATTCATTCAATTATTTATCAAAACATTGTATTAAAGTGGGAAAGACAAAAATAGTTTTTTCTAAAAAATTCGAATGAAATTTTTTCAATTTTCTTGAAAAAATGGATTTTTTTCGTCAAGGTTTTTTCTTGAGTATTTCGAAAAACTTGTTTGTTATTTTTTGAACCCTAACCTATCTTTTTTTCTTCCTCTATTAGCTTGCGCCAACGACTATTTTTTATTAAAATCACGACCTTCTAAAAATGAGTTTTCTTTGATTTCTTTATGTTTTGGGTTGCCATTTTCAAATTTGTGGTTGTTGTAAGCCGCTTGTGGTTTTGAACCACATATTCCGTGACATATAGATCTCTGCGATGGGATTTTTTGTGCTTGCTGGACCGCTTTTTCTCCGCCACGAGATTTGTTTTTTGAGATTTCTTGATGACGGGAGGCATTTCTTGCAAAGGACTACTCATTTTCTCAGTTTCTTGGCTTGCATGACCATCTCCTTGGTCACTTTTTGTTGCAGATGAGGCTTGTTTCTTCTACAGATGTCGTTTTTTCTCACTCCATGACTAGGGCTTGCGATTTTCTTCACAAATTTGTGACGGGTTTTCTATTCTTCGTTAAAGCTTCTAGTTTCTTCCATTTTCTTGTGTTGTAGACCTTTTGTTTCTTCTTAGCTGATTAGGGTTTTTGAAATACCCTCTTATTTTTTGGTTGGATTCAAATTTAACGTAAACATTCTTTGTGGGTTTCTTGCAAAGATTTTTGGGTCTTTGTCAGAATTTTCTGGGTCTGTGAAAAATCTGTACATTAAGATTTGTGCTAGTTGTACTTCATATTTCTTGAACTCTGTACTTGAATTTGCCTCTGCCTCTATTTGTACATTGGGATTTGTGCCTCAAATTCTGTAATATGTTTTTTGCCTCTTCAAAATTTCTCGTTTTTGTTCCTTCGAAAGCGTGCAAGATGACGCCTTTGACCAATATAATGTTGGAAGGCAGTCAACGATTCAAGGGCAAAAATTACAACACATGGTAGCAGCGAATGATGACTATCTTCGAGTATCATCACCTCGATGAGCTCGTTTTGGGTAAAGAGTCTCGTCCTACCGGACCTAGACAAGATCAAGATAAGTTTGACGAGCACAACTGAAAAGCGGTCATGCTTATCAAGCTTTCAGTTATTGATGATCAGCTGCCACAAGTGCCATCTGGTAAGACAACTGTAGAGTTCTAGATTATGTTGAAGGATCTCTATGAGACATCAGATAAGAGTCGTGTGTTCTCACTGAAGAATCAACTATTTTCTATCATGATGGATAAGCGTGTCCTTACAGGAGCATTTGACAAAGATAAAGGACATTCGAGATCAACTAGAGGCCATTGGTCGAAAAATGGAGGAAGAGGATATGGTAGTCATAACCCTGAAGGGTCTACCTCAATCTTATGAGCATTTCATCGCAACGCTCAACATTACTACAACTAATGTTGACTTAAAGTTTCTAGACTTGTGCACCAAACTTCCACAATAGGACTGTTGGAAACAACAGTTTGGTAGTAGTGCCACTTCATCCTCCTCAGAACAAGCCTTCATAACCAAGTCCTTTCACAAGGATAAAGACAAATCTCAATCAGCTCAGCAGAAAGGCTCTAGTCAACTTTACGATAGCTCGAAGAAGAAGAAAGTTCAGTGTAACTACCGCCACAAATTTGGTCACTTGATAAAGGACTATTGGAAGCGGCTTGTGGAGCTTGTTAGGCTGGCAAGCAACACAAGACACCATTCAAGGATGGTGACTCATGGTGAGCCTCAAAAGTATTGCAGTTGGTTCACGTTGATGTATGTGGTCCAATGATTACATCTTCTGTTACTGGTGCCAGGTATTTCTTGCTTTTTGTTGATGATTTCAGTCGTAAAATGTGGGTGTATGTTCTTAGACATAAATCATGTGTTAACTATATTTCAAAAGTTTAAGGCCTTAGTATAAAAAGAGTCAGGGTGTCCCATAGTCACTCTTAGTTTAGATAATGGGGGGGGGGGGGGGGGTTTTNGGGGGTAGTTTTGTTCTACTTCTTTCTCCAACTTCTGTGATACACATAACATCAAACACCAATTAACCACACCTTACACTCCTTAGCAAAACGACGTTGTTGAATGTTGAAACTGCACTATAGCTGAAATGGCCAGGTCCATGATGGAACACATGAGTGTTCCTAAGAAATACTAGGTAGAAGTAGTATTCATTGTAGTCTATCTCCTTAATCGTTTTCCCACACAAGTTGTTAAGGGGAAGACTCTTTGGATTCCAGATGCCTTGTGCTCCAAATTGGATTCAAAGAGTTGGAAACTCATGTTCACATGGTATAGTGACAACCATAAGGCTTACCGACTGATTGATGTAGACACTGATTGTCTTATCTTCAGTTGTGATGTTGTCTTTGATGAAGAATGAGGACCTTTGCAACTTTCCTCATTTGTAAATAACTATGAGGATCAACCTTTGAAGGCTACTGATCTGGGTGGTTCGTCTTCCATTTGGTTCACTTGATGGGAGGGATGATGCAGACTTTGAATTTGATGATGCACTACCTGAATTTCCTCCGGATGATGTTCCTCTTGTTGAACCTGTCCCAATTATTCCTCCTGCCTCTGATGTTGGTTCTACTCTTTTTACCTAAATGGTGGGCTAAACCATCAATGATCTCTGTCCTGATGAGCTCATTGAGGGTAGATCTTTAACAAATAAGAGCAAGCAACAAAATACAATCAACTTTTCTCTTGTGGCTAACATTCACAGTATTTTTGAGCCTCAAACATATAGTGAGGCTAAAGGGATTCCTAAGTGGGAAAAGGCTATGGAAGTTGAACATTATAGTCTTCCGAAGAATAACACTTGGATTCTTTCTGATCTTCCTCCAAGGAAGAAACCCATTGGTTACAAATGGGTGTATAAAGTCAAGTACAAAGCTGACAGAACCCTTGACAAGTACAAAGCTCGTCTTGTTGCTAGAGGGTTCTCACATAAAGAAGGCATTGACTATGAGGAGACTTTTGCTCCTACAGCCAAAATGAGTACCATACGGCTCGTCCTTTCCTTAGCATCTCAGTTTGGTCGGAAAGTCCATGAGATGGATGTTAAGAGTGCCTTCCTCAACGGTGAGTTGCAGAAAGAAGTCTACATGACACAACCTCTTGGTTTCCAGGTTGCTGGAAAAGAACATTAGGTGTGCAGAGGAGTCCATCTGATTCTAATTTGTATGTCAAAAACACTGGTGGTGATATTATTGTTGTTGTTGTCTATGTTGATGTCCTGATTATCACTAGTAGTTCGACACTTTTGATTGATCTGATCAAGCAGAGTTTGTGTCAATCCTTTGACATGACAGACTTGGGGCTTATGCACTATTGTTTAGGTGTTGAAGTTTGGCAGACTGAAGGTAGTATCTTCTTATCTTAGTCTAAGTATGCCCGTAGTTCGATGGACAAGTTTTGGAAGCAAGATTGCAAACCTGCATCCACATGTATGGAGAAAGGGCTGAAGTTGACAGCCAAATCAGATTCACCTGTGGTGAACGAATCATCATTCAGGCAATTGGTGGGCAGTCTCATCTACCTCATTGTTATTAGGCCTGATCTTAGTTTTGCAGTGAGCTACATTTCATGCTTCATGACACCCCCCAAGGTTGATCATTGGGTAGCAGTGAAGCGTGTGCTGGGGTATGTGAACGACAATTTTGATTTTGCTCTTTTGTACAACAAAATTCATGATCCTAGACTTATTGGTTTTACAGACTCAGATTGGGCAGGTTCCATTGATGACAAAAAATCAACGCTTGGGTATGTTTTCAGTTTGGGATTTGGTGTAGTCACTTGGACTAGCAAGAAGCAGCAGGCAACGACTCTTTCCTCGACAAAGCTGAGTATTGAGGAATAGTTAAGGCAACTTGTGAGGCAGTTTGGCTTCGGAGGATGTTTTTAGACATGTAGATGTCTCAAGTGGATCCTACTCCCCTTTATTGTGACAATCAAGGGGTGCTCAAACTGGCCAAAAATCCGGTCTTCCATGAGAGAACAAATCATGTTGAAATTCATTCACTTCATGTGGAAGTTGGTTGAAGACGGATTAGTTCAGTTGTTGTATGTTTCGATTGCAGATTAGACAACAAATATTCTCACCAACTCTTTTATCCCGGACAAGTTTGTAAAATTCAGGGGGTGACTTGGTGTAGTTGATAGATTGACCATTAAGAGAGGGTATTATAATAATATCTTTATTATTTATTATTTAATGGTCAATATTGTAACTTAGTGTAAATATTAGATTGTTTCTATTTTAAAGAATGTTTCATTATAGAAGCATCTGTTTTGTAATCCTTTAAATGATTGTTTGATCATTCCATTTAATTCATTCAATTATTTACCAAAATAGGATAAAACCCAAGGTGCCGATAAAAAATGTCAATGAATCGCGCAGTACACAGATCTCAGCAAGAAACAAAGCTTGAGGCTGATCCAAGCAAGGTCGACTATTGAATGGCCCTCCATAGATCGCACAAAGCTTGAGGCTTGCCAATAAATGAGCTTCAACAAAGAAGTGAATCGGGCCTATTTCAACCAAATGGGTCTATCAAGAACAATACAACATATCAATAAAGAAGCATGATGAAAACACAAATCTGGTCAAACAAGGAAATATGGGGCAAGTCCACCATGATGACGACCGGATCCAAAGAGAAACTTCATGCAGGCATGTCCACTACCAATCACCACTTGAAGCAAGATCTCAACATCACATGAAGCAACATCTCAATGTCATATGAAAAGAAAGTGCCAAGTCATCATCGTTTGCCATCATGAATCATGTAAGAGAAATGAAGACTGGTCCTCTAAAATGTTTGAAAAAGTGCAAATGAGTTCTATGAAAGATGAAAAACATATACACCATGAGCCAATGTATTTAATTAGCAAGGAGCACCCTCCTTGTGGTAAAAAGGGTATGTGGCCAAGGATGCATGGGTAAGATGCAACAAATGAGTCTATATTAAGACTCTTGACAAAGGGGTTGAATACAATTTATAATGACAAATCTAACAATGATGTACAATCAAAGGGTGGGCATGTAAGGATTAAAGAGGCAGGAACAATGAAACCACAAACCCTAATTGATATAAATTAATTAGGTACAAGTAAGTTTTGATCCAAACCTTGATCAAATATGGAATGAAATATTGGATCTAAAACTACAAGAAATATGGGCAGAGACAGAGAAGCTATAATAATAAAAAACTAATAGTGTGTGCTTCTTCATTTCCTTTTCATTCAAATACATTACATATTTATAGGACTTCTCATATTCTATTTTTTAGGAAACAATATTCCTAAATAGACTAAGTTGTTTTAACAACTCAATATAAACACATTTGTACCACTACTATAATAACATATTTAATAGACTCAACATACCTATCAACTTATTATTTTATGCATCCTAATATTCTTCACCTATGTGAACACTATAATTCCTAGCGCCCCCCCTTAGTGTGAACATGGGGAGGAAGTACATCACAATACTTGATGACTAGACAAAGTATCTCATCAATAATATAAGGTATGAGTAGCAGTTTTGGAACTAGATTCACTATGTTTATTGTACTTCCATCCCGATAGGGATTGACACTTCTATCCAGGGACACCGACATCAAAGTAATGAACAAGAACACATGCATCTGCTCACAACAATTACGGTTGTGGACACACACATCCAATCATAATCAGCAACTTATGTGACCAGGGACAAACACTTCCAATCACTTACACCATCTTGTGAATGGGGACAAACACATCCATTCACAAACTACAAAGAAATGTGATTGGGGACATACACATCTAATTACATTATAAAAAGCTTGAACACCAAGCCATCATTGTCGCGTATGTAGCCACCATTATAGATCTTCGCAATAATGATCACAAATGATATGAGACGGTTGCCGCTGCCACCTGGAAATTTATCTTGGCTTTAGTTAGTTTAGCACAAATAGCATTGTCGCTAATGCGATTTCATGACCCTGTCACTAGTGATTGACGAGAGATTGCTGAATTTCCTCCCGCCTCCAATGCCCCCATCTTCCAGTAGATTTGATTTAGAGAACATTTCCTCCTCACTGTCTTCGTGTGGAGGGTCTTCAGTAGCCACCCCATGAAGGCGCTCTTCATCATCATCTATAGCCAATGCCTTATCTGCATTTAGCTTGCCATCAAGAAGATCCTTTGCTTGCTGACTGCAATTCATATCAATGTGTCCCTCCTTGCCATAGTAGCACAAAATTCTGTTCTTGAAGAAACGATTTTCCTTTGATGTAGAAGAACTAGATTTGGAGGAATGGTTAGACTTATTTTTTCGATACATTGCAGTTTCTTCTATAGTTGATTCAATTTTCTTAGTTCCTTCATCAATCAAAGTAGATATTATTTCTTCCAGTGTAGCATCTACTTTGTTTAATGTGAAAACAATGTTGCCATAACTAGGAGGCATGCTATTTAACAATATAGCCTTTGAATCATCATCAACTACTTTAGCATCTATCCCAGTTAATTGATTCAAAAGAGAGCGAAACTTATTGATATGCTGAACAATGTTGTCACCCTCCATTTTCAGCCGGAACAATTTCTTCTTTAAACCTATCTTTGCACTTGATGCATTTGATCCAAACAAAGGATTCAAATAATCCCATACTTCATTTGAGGTCTTCGATAAGTCAATGTGGTGGAGGTATGCATCTAAAAGTGCAAGACCAGTTAAAGCTATTGCTCTTTGATCCTTCACAGCCCACTTTGCGCTTTCATTAGGATCAGTTGGCCTTGTTGTTGCTCCACTTACAACATCCCACAGATCCTTTTCAACAAGGATCAACTGTAACTTGATCTTCCATGTGTGGAACTCTGAGCCTTCAAATTTTTCAATCAATATGCTATTTTTCTCCATGGAATAAAATATCTGATTCCCCCTTAATCAAATCGATACCTTGACTAGAAAGGTCTTGACACACAATATCTCCTTATGAGCTAACAACACATTAAAGACACTTTGAATATAAGACAATAACTAGATAATAACCAGGTGCCACTCATATGAATTATTGCATGTTGTTTCAGCCAAACTTAAAAAAAGATGATTGTGACTGCCAATTTTTGCTTGAGCTCCATTCTTACTTCAAACTCTTGAAATCAAATAGTTATGTATGTAGAGGGTGCACCAAGCAGACACAACCTTCACATGTCAAGGATGTAATTTACGTAATGCTATGTGAACCAACACATCTTCTCAACATTTTTCCAGCATAGAGGCCCACTGCACTTAATTCCAATTCCGCAGTGCATGTGCCCTTCCTCAAAGCTGTCAATAATTGTGGCTGATATTGGAAGGATCTGACGAGCAGAATATCTCTTAACAATCCCAGTCAAAAGAATTGTTGCCAGCTCAAACCACGGTGTTGCCAAGAAAAGCGATTAAAACCTTTATTCCTAACTTTGAGCACCACACAACATTATATACCCAATCACCCGATCTGATGATCGAAGGTTGTCATGGAATAAAGCCGATGAGTACCCGTATAGAACTGCCAATTAAAAAAATGCTTGATTATTGAGCAAAGCTTGAACTATTTATGGCATGTGACAACGACGCGCAATGCCTCCGATTCACAAAATCTTGAAGTCGCCTGATCGGATAATGACTAATCACAAATAGATCCGATCAGAAACAAGGTTCCCAAACAATGAACTGCTAGTAATAGAGAAAACTAGGAAATCCCACGAGTTCCACAAGACTTTGTTCTCGGGTATTTGCACCTCTAACTTTAAAATGTCATGCTTATATCAAAATGCCACGTCAATACTTGAAGAGATAGACATAGGCACTCAAGGAAAAATTTGCTCTGATACCATATAAGAAATATGGGCAGAGATAGAGACCAGAATAATAAAAAACTAAATAGTACGTGCTTAATTTCGTTTTCATTTAAATACATTACATATTTGTAGGATTTCTCATATCCTATTTTTTAGGAAACAATATTCCTAAATAGACTGAGTTGTTTTAACAACTTAATAGAAACACATTCGTATCACAATTATGATAACATATTTAATAGACTCAACAAACCTATCAACTTATTATTTTTTGCATCCTAATATTCCTCACCTATGTGAACACTAATTCCTAACAAAAATAACAAATGGGGAAGGATGAAACCCTCAAGTAAAAACCCTAGTGGGTGTAAGGTCTAATTAGTAGGTTAAACAAAATGAAAAGAAAATATTTATTACACAAATATTTAGGGTAAATAAATGCAATAAAGTAATTATAATTAAATATACCTACATAAAAGAGCTGAGATAGAAATGCATACTTGATAAGATATGACAGTAGATTGAAATAACAAAAGTTAAATGCATGCTTTGATTTCCAGAAAAAGGAGATGGATTTGAATGTTATAGAAGATTGATACATGGTTTTGGGAATTGGATTTGAGATGAATCAGATGAGATCACAAGTTTTAGCCTATATTTACCCAAGTTTTTATGATCGGGAGGGTAGGGGACAAGGGGACAGTTTTTTGGGATGGGTAATGTGTTTCATGATGGGTTTGTAGGCTATTTTTTAGGGGACAATAGGGGAGGGTATTTGAGAAATGGGAAAAAAGGAAATTTCAAATATTCATATGATAACATTGATTTGGCATTCATCATGGAAATTATTAAACCTTAATACATTACAATAGACTCGAATCGAGATTCCACATGAGAGTTGTCAAACAAATTAACAAATTTTAATTGCTTTAATTGTCATTGTGAATATATATTATATTAAAACCATAACAAATTTATCGAAGGATGCAAGTTTAACCACAAAATGACAAAAATAAAAATATGCAGCTATCTCTAATCAACATTTGGTGATATTGCATGAAAATTGGAGTTTGATTCCATGTCATTGCCACTATGGGGGTTGTCTCATCTAGTGGAGCCCCAACCAATCCCTCCTTTTCTCCTCATGAATTAATATAGCATCTTTCAGATCAACATTCCAGCATGCACTTGGAGTTTGATGAAGGTTTTTGTCAATCCTGTAGCAGCAAGGCACTATGTATGACCACCAACTTCTTTGATCGTTTAAGAGTTACAATTGTTTCTCTTAATTGATTGAATGAAGGTATATGTGGACCAGTCTCTCTTTCCAACAAAGGAATCAACAGCTTGTTAAAGGAGATGTGGCAAGTATCCTCAACTCTAGTGCATCTTTCCTATGCCACATCTAACATTCAATAGTATAATATACTCCTAATCAATATACATTACCCAAATGGCCTTCGTGAGTCCTTTCATCTTTTCATCATGAGATGGAGGCACTCTCCTAGGTCTACCTACATACCGTTTGGGATTTAGGGCATACACTACTATCTAAAGCAAGGTGTTTATATTATTCCATTGCCATGTCACGATGTGCCTAATATGCTCTTTATAAAATCCCTAAGCAGCATTCTTGGTAGGAATGTCTTGCTTCATTTGCCCAAGCTTGTTAAATGTCTCCAAAGCTAGGAGAGTATATCAACACATCTAATGATTCATACAATACGCAATGCTACAAAACTTGTTGGGACTTGCCTAGACTAGACGATTTTGAAGTCAAGTAGACCAAACTGAGGCTTGAGGACTTGTAACGTGGGTACCCAACAATTCTTGATGGGTGGATTCGGTTCAATCTATGAAAATTAAGAAAAAATTAAACATAAAAAATTGAAAATGCTTAAATGTAAAAGCATGAAAGCTTAAGTGTTTTAAAGGGTTTGGAGGAATTTCGGCGGATGGTTAAAAGTGATCAAACTATAAAAAATGGCAGGTGTTTACCCGCTGGGGTAACCTAGTTTACGTATGCATAGACGTTGTACGGAAATGCAAATACATAAGATAGATCAGAGAATACCATAATCTTTATTAATCATTCGTAACTTTAGTACATTTACAATAGTCACTATACCATATCCTCTTCGAAGAGCAAATACAATGTTTATATAGAACCCGAAGCGGTGTGACCAAATGTTGTCACCCGTTCCCAACCGCCCGGTAGTAACTAAGTACCGTCGGTGCATACATAACACAACTAACAGCTGACATAATAAACTATACGGCTAACATCATCCCCCCTAAAGAAAAGTCGTCTCCGGACGACAACATGTCCAGAAACGAAACAAAATAGGAATGATGAACCACTACATACAAGAATCGAAAAATGCTGCTCAATCTCAGCCTCGACCAAGTGCTACAAATCTGCTGCTCAAATGATACTGCCTCCGTAGCCAATCTATTCGCCATGCTGCCTTCTCCACATCCAACTACTGGGTAGGCTGAGCCAAGTCTCGCTCTACTGCCTCCAACCGGGTGGTCAGCTCCTCCCGAGCCCTCTGTGCCTCCACCACGGCAGCCTCATGTCCAACCGAGACATACTCTAGTGCCTCAAAGCGTAGTACCCTTCTACCTCTCTCGCCACCACTAGTGACAATCCATGCCTGCAGCATCTCTCGGTCTCATCCTTCGTCGTGGCTGAAAGCTCCTTCGTCGCAGCTTAGGAGTCCTTCGTCGTGGCTGAGAACTCCTTCGTCGCGGTTACTCTCGTCTTCTCCCGCCGGCTGTTTACCGTCAAATGGCGGTAGTTCGGGCCTGTTCTTTCTTTTTTTTTTGTTTTTTTTTCGTGGCTTCCACTGTTCGGTGGCCACCTTACAGTGGTTCCACCGGCGACGACCACCCACCGTCGGGTGGTTCCACTGTGCGGAACTTCCGTTCTTTTTTTTTTAATTTTAAAAATTTATTACTCTGTCAACTGTTTGCCTGATGGTCACCCGACGGTGCGTGGTGGGCCCAGCGATCATGGTAAGGCTTCAACTTCGAACCGTTGACAGTGTTGGCTATGGGTTGCTCGTCTAACTTCGAACCGTTGACAGCGTCGGCTATGGGTGGCTTGTTGTGCCAATGCTTTCAACGCTGTTGGGCCACGTCAGTTGCCCACTGTGCCAACATTTGTCGTTTGTCGAGTTTGTTAAGGGCATGCAAACGTTCCTCGAGGCTCTCCATGTCGCCCAGTTTGTTGTTGAGTGCTATTCAAAGGCTGGGCACCATAAATTCCGCAGAGACCACGGTCTCTCGCTCGGAAATAAGGAGAATAAAGATTTTGAAGGCTACGGCTACGGGGTTCCAACTGTCATCGACACAAGCGTCATCACCGAGGTTTTTCCCCTTTGATTTTACCTCCTGGTATTTGATGGGTTCTTCCTTCGTAAACTGGTGTGCGGGGGTGGCTTCCTCCTCCCTAATGCTTAGCATGTTACAAGATGGTGTG
>MU226339.1:1078556-1125199 GCA_018584345.1 Thuja plicata | reverse complement strand
TCTTGCATTACATAATTTGGTAGAAGATTCAAAGGTGCCAAATAATTTGTAAAATCTGAAAGTTTGCAATCTATTGTAAAAGGTTATATCCTGATTGAATGAATATACATTGGACACTGATTTGCATCATCAAGTTGAGTGGATTTGGTTGCTCAACAAATTTCATATTCATTCTTCACTTACAACAGTATAGTTTGATTGCTTGCCAACTGTTTGACGGAATTCCATAGTACCATATCAGTGTTTTCAGTGATCCTACTTGTAAGGGTCATTACATTTGCGTAGACGACATGTTAGGTTGTATATTTTCCATTGGAATTCCCTTGTTTCTTGACCCCACATCCATGTGCAACCTAGTCACCTTGGCATTCTCAGCTAGGGTCGTTTTCTCACAACATTTTATCCATAGTACACTTATGCACAAAAGATGAGAATAAACTTGTGTAGCTGCTCCTATAGCCTTTCTTGCATAAATGACATAGCCTTACTCTACTCCCTCTAGAGTTTTTTTGGTCTTTGTTTATGGATGTTGTAATTTGTTAAAGTGTTCATTTTTTTTCACCGTTTTTATATCAAATGGGCCTTTTGCATAGTTTTGGAGGAGTTTAAAAGGGCATTCAAATGGGTCATTGAATTCACAATCCTTGCAACACTCCCCACTCCCAGAAGAACCCCATCAATACTTCTATGACATTTTTTTCTGTTGTACGTTCAATAAACTTTCTCCAAGTGTTTGGAACTTTCAAAAAACAAAAAAAGATGCGAAGGAATATGAGCAAGCGAATAGGTTGGTAAACTTACCTCAAATGTTGCAGATTTGGTGCGCTCATGCCTTAGCATTTTTGTTTTCCTCTTCTTAGTACTGCTCTTTCTCTTGTTCTTCACAAATTGCAAAATAATTAAAATGATGTTTCTGGGACTTTTTTAGGTTTAGGTTTGGTTTAAAGCAGTGTGGGGGCCCACAAAGCCCCCTCCCATCCCCTGTTTTGTTTTTCAAATGTGTATAAAAAATGTGATTAAAATGTGCTTAGGCAACAGGGGATGGGATGAATGAGGGACATCTGGATGTCCTCTGGCCATCCCCTAAATATATCTAGGGGTACCCTAAAAAAGATTGTGCACCTGGGACGTTCTCAAGTTTTTTGCAAAATAGGGAATGGGGTGGGGACGTTTCTTAACAGTTCCCACATCCCTCAAAATTTCCCCTATGTGGAATAGGCCTGATATGGGTCACATTTGGGAGGGGATGTGTCTTCAAGGGACATAGGTCTTTGCAAGTCCTTAAATTGTACACAAACTTGGTTCAATCTTGTAATTATGGAATGGATCCCTGCATTTATTTGACCATGCCATCTTCAGGCCTTCTGTACTTGCAAAATAAGTTTCACTTGCCCTTGTAAACTGCAATAAGACATTTGATTGTGTTGAGGATCTCTGTAGGAGTTTGCTATGCAAGGATCTTCACCTTAGACAAACCTTGTTGATTTATTCATGGATTTGCTAAATGATTAAAGATACCAAGCAACAAATGCAAAAACAGTGAAGCAATTATGATAGTGAAGGGTGCTCTGAAACTTGAACAAAAAATGAATAGGGTGATGAAAAGACCTAGAATTTTGATTTTTTCAAAGAGGCAATGCAACAGGGATAGTTGATGTAGAGTGCTGTGATGACAAGGGCAAGAATGATTTTGAATTACAATGCTTGTCACGAGTGATTCCGAATGAGGGTAGTTTTGGACATAAAGTGACAGTTAATTCTTAAAAATGATCCAAGAGTGATGTTTTTTTATACGTGTCCTAGGAAAACAATTTGAAAGTCTTGGAGGAGTCAATACACAATAATTAGTTCGAAAGGGGTCAGCTTGGGACCAAGACAAAAGTTGGATTTTCAAAACTTGTGTCAATCTTGCAGCAGCAGAAACGCCCTGGGTCAAATCTGCACCTGCAATTTTGAACATGATAGAGCAACAGTAAATTTAGGATCTGCGAATTTTCTCAGCAGGGACTGAATTCTATTTCTGATGGGAAATCTGAGTTTGAGTTCTGTGGTGAACCAAACTAGTCAAAGTCATGTGCTAGGGC
This sequence comes from Thuja plicata, assembly GCA_018584345.1. Taxonomy (NCBI): domain Eukaryota; kingdom Viridiplantae; phylum Streptophyta; class Pinopsida; order Cupressales; family Cupressaceae; genus Thuja; species Thuja plicata. The sequence continues at coordinate 1,123,115 of MU226339.1, read as the reverse complement.
AGTGTACTTAGAATACTTCTGCAAAGTGGTGTGAAACAAAGGGTAACCGTAAGAGTCCTCTGAGGCATTTTGTTTTCCATAAAATCACATAAGACTTATGCTTGCAGTACAGTGTTGATTTTCAAACAAGGTCACGTAGCTGTGGATGTAAACTAGATAACAGTTCTCTAGAAACAATTTTGGATGAATGTCTAATGCTCTCATGCTTCTGGGTGTTCAAGAAGCATTCTTTCAATAGTGTTAGTATTTCTTTCTACTGTTCTTGAAATTTTCAACAGTCCTCTGGCTGTACTTCCCTAAAAAAGTAAAGCAATGTGGATGAATTATTTTGTTATGAAGGTTGAAAATCAAATTTCCATCTACCGAAAAAATGTAGTGTAAAAGTTTGGTTGGATGAACTTTTGTGTTCTGCTTTAGATATAAGTATAGGTGCTTTTTGTTCACTATTTATTTTATCTTTTTGGTATTCTATTGTTTAATTTGGTTATTTTAGTTATAAGCAAACCTTTTGGTTCCTGCTGGGAAATGTACAGGTAGTGCATGGTTCGCAAGGTCACTCATCTTGACTGCAAACTATATATTCTTGTGTGTTGAAGATTTGGTGCAGTTTGGATCTGTCTCAGAGGAGGCTGTAATTTCAGGGCCTTATTTTGTTCTTGAAGCATGGTCTTCTGTATGCAGCATCTTAGAATTGGTGAGGATTATTTGCCTCAATTGGAAGCTTTATGTACTGCAAATTGTAATTTTTACTAATTAGTGTTGCAACCCATTTTTATTGGATAAGAGAAATATCTGATTGGCTCCATAATTAGTTCTCTCTTGGCGTGGCATGATTTTCTGTGCTCCACAGGTCATCGAGTCTAAGCAATGTCAATCTGTAACATTAGTGTTTAGCAACATCAGCTGTGGGAAATTTCGAATTGTCACAGATAATAGAGTTTTCCTATCCAATGACAGTACTGAAGCATATAAAAATGACTTAGGCTGCATTGTCTGGAAGCTGAAGGGATTTACAGAAGACACATTGCTGAAGTTTATCACATTGYTGAGGGCTGTTTATATGGAAGCTACAATGCATCCTTTATCTGTAAAAAATATTATGTAACTCTATGACTGTATAGCTGGTCTTTGAATGTCTATCATCATTTCTCTGTCATAACGGGCTTTGATTTCACCTGTTGTGATTGCTGCCTGTTTCTTGTTTGTACCTGTTGCATATTTAGAGTGGGCAGTAAGCAAAGTATTTGAACTGCCGGAAGAGTTGTATGCTCTGGTTCGTTGAAGTATCCCTTTGATGCCAGATCTTCTCGAATGTAATTCTACGGAATGGTCATTTGTATATATCCATCAACGATTGTTTTACAAGTCAGTGATGCCAATCAACGATTGTTATACAAGTCAGTGATGACAGGGTTTGGTCTGTCTGGATTGAGGTGTGTTATTTTTTTATATCTACTTCAAAAGTTTCTCGCAGATTCTTTTGGGTTAATCAGGCTCTACTTGCAGGAATTTTTGTCGTTTCATCAGTCAACAAGCAGTTTGATGCCCAACGAAATAGAATTACTCTACATGCTTGAAGTGTGTTTCTGAAGATTACTAAGATTTAACTTCTCCTTGGCTATGTTCTTTGGAAAAAAGTGCATACGTTTGATACCTTGGTGTCCTCGCAGAGGTGGGAAATAATTCAATTAGATTTCTGGATTTAATGGCTTTTGAATGAATTGTGGTGTTACCTTTTCATCCAAGGCATTTGCTCTTAACATGGTCTTGGACAAAATTATAATTTCAAAATTCCAATTTATAACTTGATTCTGGATTGACAACCTCCGTTATATTACAGGAAAGGCTTTTGAAATTCAGTACATACTAACGAATCAAATTGTTTGGCAGGTAGGAAAATTCTGTTCTTTTCCATAAAGATCAGTTTCCGAAGGATTTCTGCTGCCAAACATTGGGAGCCCCGGAAACCTTTGTAAAAGTCTACTGCCTGGCTGTAGTCAGCCTTATTATTGTAGTAACCAGGGATATCCATACCAATAATTTACAAGTAAAGCATTTGTATTGTCTCTTCATGTACTTATTGTACCATAGCTGCTGGAGGTTTTCTAGGTTACATATTTAACTAATTGAGGGGATTTTTCTGTTTCATCCCTAGTTGTCAGTGGCCTGTAAATTTTGTATGACTGTAGATATTTCTTTTAGCTGTATTACATTCCTTTATTCTTTCATATTATGTAGTTATAAATAATAACCAAACAGAATCGGATAGAGGGAGTCTAATCAAGCATAAGTCTGATTCGTGTGAGGGTTCTTCATTCCTCAAAACTATACCAGTATTTTGCTTTACTCTTGTAGGCATTAAATGCAACCAATTCTGTTTGAATAATCATAAATTTATGCTATAACTTCGTAGCAAATTGAAAGACATCAGAGTAACAGACCCATGGGTTGATTGGTTGGATATTTGTGGACTATATTACCTTCTAATGAAGTTTTAAAATCCAATTACAGTTCTTTATATTTCAGACTATAAAACAGCGCCCAGCTAGCCATACCTAGAAAAATAAAAACAAAAACAATTGGACTACTTTAAATAAGGGCTTAGTAACTAATTTTAAACATATGCTTTCCTACTACTATCTACCATTACGGAGTATTTTTTAATTGATCTTGGTACCATATATGGTGATGAAACACACAATGAACTCTAAATTCAGTAAAAGCATAAAATGGTCTATTTCTCAAGGAAAATTGATGTATTGTGTTTCAAAGGCGTGGCAACAGACATGAACATTGTTTCTCATATCACCTGTATTGTTGCTTCCATCAAAATTTTCCTTGATGGATGATACTATGAGAGATCAAATATTTTTCTAATTGAGAAAGGCAGGACATAAAAAATTCCGATTGCTCTCTTTAGTTTCGAGGACAGAGATGGTAAGGTGGTGGGACACGTTTCCGGTCTAGATGTATTTTTTGGGCCATTTTTAAATGGACGACGGGATAATTACTAAAAATAGGAAAGTTTTAAAAAATATAGAAAATTTCAAATATTCATATCAGAAGATTAATAAAATATTAATTATAAATGTTATTTTTGGGCCATTTTTAAATGGACGATGGGATAATTGCTAAAAATAGGAAAGTTTTAAAAAATATAGAAAAATTTCAAATATTCATATCAGAAGATTAATAAAATATTAATTATAAATGTTATTTTTGGGCCATTTTTAAATGGACGACGGGATAATTACTAAAAATAGGAAAGTTTTAAAAAATATAGAAAAATTTCAAATATTCATATCAAAGATTAATAAAATATTAATTATAAATGTTATAAAAACTTAATACATAACATTAAACTTAGTTTGCGAGCTTCAACATGAGGATGAGTGGGAATAGGAGCTGTGGGGTTTTTCAAAATTTGATGTTGCAGAGGGGGAGGATGAGGATGAAGATGACAATCAAGGAGGATAACGATAGGGGATAATTACTAAAAATAAGTAAGTTTTTAAAAATATAGAAAAAATTCAAATATTAATATTAGAAGGTTGATAAAATATCATCATAAATGTTATAAAAACTTAATACACAACGTTAAACTTAGTTTGCGAGCTCGAACATGAGGATGAGTGGGAATAGGAGCTGTGGGTTTTTTTTTTTTAAAATTTTGGTGTTGCAGAGGGGGAGGATGGGGATGAAGATGACAATCTCGACAGATCTATGCGAGTTTGGCATGCATTGGTTGTGCCTCTCGTCTCTGGCATACCTTGTTTGGAGGGGTACTTTTTCAGTGAGTTTGGGGTTTCCCTTTCGGTTCTAGTTGTTGTTTGGATCACGAGCCTTTGCCCTACGTGTTCTTTTGTGCAACTTGTGTTGACGCGTCTTTGTTGGTGATCTCTCTTATGCAACAAGCTATGCTTTTATGTCTATGTGTGGTTGTTGGAGCTTTGAGTTTGGGACCTAGTTGGTTATCAGACCCACCCTTTCGTATTGGTGATTGTTTGTAGGGTTTTGTTTGGCCCATGAGGCTTTCTTCGATTTGGCCCCTCCTTTATACCAGAGCCATCGTCCTAGATCGTGGAATGGTTGCTTTGTTTTGTTGCAGTGTGAGGTTTCGACTGCATACTTGTGTTGGTCATTACCGTTGGAGCTTTGAGTTCTTTGAGCATTTTGAGTCTGGATACCTCCCTCTTGCTGGAGTTGAGACTCTTCTTGAGGGTTATGACCTAGTTTTTTCGTAGGTTCTTTTGGGATGTATGGACGACTATTATGTGTGGCCTTTCTCATATCGAGGCTTCTGTTCAGTGGGATGGAACTGGTGACCTCCTTTGTTCCCTTTGTCATGCCTTTGTTCTTGTGGACATTGTGACACATCTCAACTAGGTTGTTTTTAGATCGGTCCTTTGGCATACTTTGTGGGTTTTTTCTCTATATTCTTTGGAGTTTGTTAGGCTTGCTATTAGGCCGCTTTTAGTGGTTTTCAAGTAGCTTGTGGATCTTATTAGGGGGTGTGCTAGGGGATTAAGTTTGGCCCCTGCCGACGGTCTGTTCACCAACCTTGTGTTCTTTTGGCAATTGTGCTGAAAGTGGACTCTCGGTATTTGGTTGTGATCTTCTCCGTTCAGTCGAAGACCTAGTTTGTTGTCCTTTTATGTTGGTTAGGGGTTCTCATGGTGTGTCAAGGCTATAATGACCTTCTTGGTGGAGGGAGTTTTTGAATGCATAAAGGCTGGGGTTTCTTTCTAGGCCTCCATTTGGGAGACATGTTTGCTCGCCTACTTCAAGCCTCTTGGTAGTGTGTGGATCAAGCCCTATTGGTCTCGGGGAGATTTTTAGTGGAAGGTCCTTTTTGGGCATATGTTTGGGTACTTTGACTACCCTATGACCTCTGATCTGTCTTGTGCTACCGATTGTGCCTACTCGGTCCTTGCATTTTGTGAAGTTGAGGGTTATATTTTCCCCTTCAGTTGTTCTGGTGAAGGGATAAATCTTTCACAAGACTTGTTGCTTCTTGATGACGACTCTTGATGTTATTAAATGAGACTTCTTCGGATTCAAGAGTTAAGTTTTTATTTTCTTTTGTCTTTCCTTTTGTACATTCGTGGTGGCATGGACAATGATCTTGCTTTTCCTGGCGGCTAGCTGATTGTTGATAGTTCAAGGGCACGACTTGGTCTTTGGTTGCTTTTGGTTATGGTTTAGTGCAAAATTTGGTGTTGTTCTTGCCATTTTTGTTTTGAGGTGTGTTTTGATGGCTTTTGTGAGGATTTGACACATGCTTTTTACTTCTTTCTCTTTCACAGTTCCTATAGAGGTGGAAGATTCTCCTATGGAGGTGGAGACTTTGTGAAAGACGATGCTCATAACTTCATGTGATCTTCTCATTGTAGCTGTTGGAACAAGGGTTGGAACTATGGTTGGCTCTCTTCAGTTGGTCCCTTCTGTTTCGGTTCCTATAGAGGTGGACTCCTTTTCTATTGAAGTGGAAAATGAATTTCTTTGAGATGGAGTGGATTTACTGGGATGATGCTGGTTTTTACAGGAAGATTTTGGGTACCATTTTTGCTACCCAATGTTGAGGCTTGGGGAGCCTTTCAAAATCTCCTTGCTTGTACACCCCAATTGATGGGTTGTTGTTTATGTGTTGGCAATGATCTCTTTTCGCCCCAACTGATGGGTTGTTGGCTATGTGTTGTCAATGCCCTTTTTGGCATCTATTTTGTAAGTGGCCAATTGTGGCCCTTGTTCTCTAAGCTACCTCTTTTGAAAGTTTAGAATCTCTGTCGATTGCGAGCCCTTTGTGGCCTTGTCATGTAACAACCAACGCCTTTGTTTTGTGCTCTCGATCTTTTGACAGCCCCTGGGTTGCAGTTTTGTAAGGGTCAACCCCCTTGTTTTGGCTGCTGAGTTTAATAAAAAACATTAAACTTGGATTGAGATCTCACACAAGAATTGACATGAAGTTTTCAGTGGAATACAATGTTCTTAAGATATACATAATAGATTTATTAAAATGGATATATAAACTTAAAGCCACATGTAATAGAAAGGTATCTGATATAATTGGTCTACACTTACCGGCATGGTCTTAACTTGTGCTAAATGGGCCTTTGACCAAAACATAAAACATATAGAAATTCATTTGAAGTTGTAGTTGACCTAGGAATACATGAATACAAAAATTGAAACATGGTTTTGTACACAAACATGCATGGTTGATTCCCTTAGGGCCTGTTTGGGCACTGGAATACTATATCCTGGATATGGTCAATTCAGGAAGATGCTGCATATTCAGGAAGATGCTGCATATTCAGGAAGATACTGCATATTTAGGAAGATGCTTATCCTCAAAATGAAATTCGGAATATGATCTGACCCGTTTGGTTCACCTGGAAGATGAATGAGAAGATGCATAAGGAATTTTAATTCTTTATTTTTTAATTTCTTTGAATATGGTGTGTATATATGTGTATATATACACACATGCACACATGTGTATATATACATACATACATGTGTGTATATACACATGTATATGTGTATATATACACACATGTATACACATACACACATATACACACACATGTGTGTGTATACACACATACACACATATACACACATTTGTGTACATATACACACGTGTGTGTATACACACATACATGTGTGTGTATGTGTGTATACACACATGTATGTATATACACATACAAGTGTGTATCCATGTATACACATATACACACATGTGTATATACACACACATACACACATGTGTATACACATATACACATTTATGTATATATATACACATATACACATGTGTGTATATATACACACATATACACACATACATGTGTGTATATACACACATATGCACACCATACATATACACATATACACACCATACATATACACACATACATGTATGTATATATACACACATGTATATATATACATCCTTATAGCAATATAATATACATCTTTATAGTCACGGATCCCACGAAATATTAAATTTGCTTTTGTAAAAATTGGAATTGGAATTTGAAATTCCAATTCCACCTATTTAGGTGGAAGATGATATTCCCATTTTGGGGGCAAAATGAGAATTTCGGAATTCCAATTCCATTTTTTTCTAAGGACCCAAACATGGAATTTGGCATTATCCAGAATTAGATAATGCCAATTCTGGTCCAATTCCTGCTGCCAAACAGGCCCTTATTAGAGTCACATATATGGAAAGATTTTATGGTATAAATAATACAAATGTAAAAACACGAGTGATGGAAACACAATAAACAATTTGGTGTTAAAGAGCTTAACTCAACCCTTTTAGCATTTCTCTCTTTCTTCATGAGCAGAAGTATGGACATTCTCGGGTGTAGTAGAAACCAGATCTGTTTCGCAGAATTAAAAGTAAAGCTATATCTATGCTCTTGCTGACATGCATGCAGTGAGTGGAAACATAAACATGACGGGAGAGTAGATTGTGAACCAATGTTACAGAGAAAAATCTCTCAACATAATTTGATACCTGAATTGAATGTGGCTTTATTGTATGTGCTTGATATTTTCAAAAAATGGGCTTGATGGAAGAGCTTTTGAGATTTTCATATATATATGTGTGTGTGTGTGTGTGTGTGTGTGTGTGTCCACTCAAACTTTGTTGAGTTGCAAGAGATGACTAACTGTCCTCGGGATAGTTAGGGGACACTTGGATATCCCTCGGTCATCTCGAAGATAACTAGCCATCCTTGTGACGGTCACGGGATGCTTGGATGTCTCTTGGCAATCTTGGGAATGACTAGCTGTCTCTTGACATCCTCTAAAGTTTTTGAAACATTTCAGAAATGTTTCCTAAAAAGGGAATGGAAAGGGGACAACGAGGGTACGTTTCTTAGGTGTCTCGAGTCCTCAAAATGTCCCCTATTTGAAGTGGTGGTACTAGAGCAAGGGATGTGTTTTGGGGGAGCATTGGAAATTCCAAAATGGTATTGATTCCCACTTTCAAATATGTGGTTATTGATTGATATGGGGAAGTTTGTTGTGCTGCAATGAATTACAATAAATTGGGAAAGATTTATGAAGAGTCCAACACTTTTTATGAGGGTTTGGACGACCCTTGAAGCTTGGTTAGGAGTGATCAAATTATGAAAAATAGCATGCGGTTGAAAGGTACATTTGTATTTCCTTTGGACCTCACTAGGGCTGTTGTCTTGAGCTTTTTATGGGGACATAATCTCTTGATCTTGTTGCCACCTCTAGACCCCACACTAGTTTTAAAAAGAAAAATAAAATTCATTTTGGGATGCTGAATGGAAAATAATGTTTTTTTTGTATACATACATAGATAATACCATCCTTTAAATATCTTGTTGTATATATATATATATGTGTGTGTGTGTGTGTGTGTGTGTGTGTGTTACATTGAAAGCATTGAAATTTTGACATTTTTAAAATTTTCGTCTTTTTTCTTTGTTTTGTCATGTGAAGTTTCAATAATGTATAGGGGTTGACCCATTTAGAGCAGTTGAAACACTTCTTTTAAATTGTTTGCCTTCCAAATTTCAGGTCAAAATAGAAGGATTGTGTAGCTAGAGGCTATAGTCTACGACATTTTTGTTGAACTTCTTGTGCTAATCTCTTTTTTAGTTTTCTCTATTCTCCTATATGTGTAAAGTGAGCTTGAAACCAACATTTGATCCTATAATTGCACAAAAGAGGAAGAAAATAGTTTTTTTAGGGGGTTGACTAAGTCAAACCTCGGGTAGGTGTTAACCTCCACCACATCTATGATGTATTAGAAAATAGAACTCACCCTTGGTAGGGTAGAGGTTAAATTTGAAATGAAATGTTGATTTGACAAGATTATACCTTTGGATTGATAAGAAAGGTGATGCAGTGCTCTTTAGATAAGTCCTCCACACGTTGATGTAATAATATGACAAATCATAACAAAATCTATCATGAAAAATATTCTTAAAGATAACTAGTTGTAGCTTGATGCAATTTAGACTTAGATTTTCTCATAAAAGAATTGAGTGCTTGAATGAAACATGTGGATTATGAAAGATTACCAAATAAATGAGATACAATGCCTTTATATAGAGCTCTCAAGGTATTTTTGCATTTAGGGTGACTTCGAATGGTCATGTTCAAAAATTGAGACTAGATTTTGCAATGTTAAGGTTGACACGCTAAATCCCTAAAATTTTGAAAAAAAATTCCCAATCTATGGAATGAGGCTCCATAGCCTTGACAAAATAGGGCTTGTTTTTGTGAGAAGTGAGATATTAAGGCCCTGATGTTGGATCTGGTCCTAATTTTTGGATTGAAAATGATTAAATGTGGAATAAGATGTCTTGAAATTTAAAATAGGATAGAACCTAAATAAGCTTGAAATGACATATGAGAGGGCACAATAAAGCAAGGGCCTAAAAAGGAGTTTGAAAGCGTAAGAAGTTACAATTTATGACACTACGATTGTATTGCTTGAGCTTGAGTTTTTGACCATCATCACCCCACCAAATCGCTACCATAGCTAAGCCATACCAATTTGTTATCAAAACCCTGTCACCACTCTTCTATTTCTTACTACAATTTCATGGCTTATAACTACATAGTATCCTTATCTTATTCCAACTCTTTTGTTTTGCTTTTCCAAATAGAGTCCAATACAATAAATGATATCTTCAAATTATCAATCTTTCTAAATGTAAATACGATCTTTAACCAATTTAATTTCCCAATCATAATGTCCATTAGATCTCACTACTAGACCATATTAATTCATGAACAACTATTGATCTAGGAATAATAGTATTTATTTTATTAAAAATGTGAATTATAAACTTGTACGATAACTTAAGAATAGAATGAACTATGCTTGCACATTTTGTTTTAATTAATTAATGCATCTCAGACTAGATAATGAATGTTATACGAGTTTCTTATCACGAGAATATTTAATATTGCAAATTTCTCTTATGTAGATTACAACTAAAGGTATAAAGGTCTTTTGGGGAAAAGTAAAATGAAATGTCTTTATAATTTTAAAATATTATTTGAAGTGTCGCCATCTAACCATGGTAGACTCTAGTAATAAGGTGTTTTGATTTAGCAAATAGTTTATCAATTAATATGAATGATTTTGATAGGTAATAAAGGAAATTGATGTTTAAGTATTGTAAATATTAAGCTAGAATTTGTCATCATATCATATATCAAATCAAGATTATGAATGATTAAAATATAGAAGGGGTTTTTATAGACTTGGCATTAGAGTATAAAATTGCAATAAAAGTAGAAAATGAAATATATAGGGATGAAGATCTTTTACTTCTATTATTACTTTCAATCTGTTGAAGGAAATAATATTTAATATAAAAAATTTACTTAAATCAACGCTAAGAGATTTTCACAACCCATCAAATAAAGAGAAAGGTCTTTCAGGATTTGATTGTGTACAATATTTTTGCATTAATGTTTTGGATCACACTCCAGGATCCATCATCAAGATGTGTTCCTTTGGCTTTTCTCATCTTGATGATGGATCACAAAGCGTGATCAGAAATGTTGATGCAAAAATATTGTACTTAATAGAGTCCGAAAACAACTTTCCCTTTAATTTACTTAAAATATAGTCTTATGCCACATTCCTTCAATTTTTCTTTTAATTTACTTAAAATTATAGTCTTATGCCATATTCCTTCAATTTTTCTTTTTAATTTTGCCCTTCTCATCCTGATGATGGATCACGAAGTGTGATCTGAAACGTCAATGCAAAATATTGTACATAATAGAATCCAAAAACAACTTTCTCTTTAATTTGCTTAAAATTATAGTCTTATGCCATATTCCTTCAATTTTTCTTTTAATTCCCATATAAATATAAGTGCATGTTAGAGACATTTCTCCAAAAGGAAAATAACAAGAGAATACTTCTAATAAGAGAATAGTATGTGATTAGTAAATATGAAGTCCTTACTTGAATATATTTGTAAGTTCTTGCATGAGAAAATAAATAGTAGAAAAATGTGTGAGCCATGGGTAGATTTCATAGTTAAATTTCTTCATTAATTGGTTGCCTTTGGTTAATCAAAGAAATGGATTATTGCTATTGGCTAAATTGAAGTAGACTCATAAAGCTTGAAATATGATTATAATGTACAATTGTGAATGTAACTAAAAGAGGGCTAAAACGTTATTCAAAACAAAGAGAAGTATGAAGCAAGAAAGGCCAACCACCTAGTAGAGAAAAGAGCACTACACAACCCTATCTCTATCCACTAATTGATCCAACCTGTGAGATAATTTTGAAGATAATTATCCCTTATCCACAATATTTTGACCATGCATTTGATCAGAAGCCCATATGAGTGGAAAAATTGCCACTCCATTTCACTACCTAGGAATGTGAATAAAAGCAACATATTCCAAAGAGCCACATAACTTGAGAATCTGTCTGATAACCAAAGTTAAGTGTCAATAAACATCATCTAGCAGTTTCTCATTCAACAAAGTCACCACCACTTGAGAATTAGATTCACAAATAATTCCTTTCCATCAAAGAATACAACATTGCTTTACAACATAAAAAATGGTGAGAGCCTCCATGTTAATATTTGTATGAAGACCCTTACAAATAAAAATAAACCGAACATCTCCAGTGCTATCATGCCCTACTCCATCAATACAAGCATGACTAGGATTCCCTTGTGAAGCACCATTAGTGCTAACTTTCATAACTTCTCGAGGAGGGAGAATCCATCGATCCTTTTGATTTATGTTCCACAAAGGATGTTTGCATCTACTCATGACTTTCCTATCACTCCTCACCCCAAGAGAAGGATTATTTCCCTGAAGAGAAAAATGAACTGATTGTAAATATCATCTCTAGGATCCACACCTCCAACAAAGCCACACTTTGCCAAGATAATCTCATGAAGAGAATGAATAATTTTCCACCACAAGTGTTGAACAACCATCCTCGAAGCATGAAACATCCTACGATACCTCTCCAAACAAATATGGATAATTATGAAAGTGGGTCCTAGAGCCCATGCAACCTAAATAAAAGAAGTCTTAATTGGAGTCTTATCACACCCAACCCAAAACTCAGCCAAAGAGGAGACATGCCAACATGTCTGATTTCAAACTCTCAATTGAAATTGCCAAATTTCCTTAGAGAAAGAGCACCAAAAAAAATATGAGAAACTCAATTTTGACTATTATGACGCAAATCACATAGAGGGACCAGGGAAGCTCCGCTTACACAAATTATCCCATGTATGACATCAATTCTAAACCACCTACCACATGAAAAAAATTTAATTGGGCCAATAAAATTTGTTCCACATCTGTTTCCATCAAGGCACCTCTATGCCTCCAAATGGTTGTCTATTAAGCTCCAAGTACCTTGTAGAAATAAAATACTTACAAAATGAACACCTACCCTAGGCCAAAATGTCTTGTCCCGTCGAGGAGTTGCACTCACAAGAAGCAAGAATTTGAGCCAACTTTGTGTGAGCCTCCTTTGACCCACCTGGTGGCCATTCATAGGATTCCTTCCATTTGTAACCAACAACCAACCCTAAAATTTGAACAATCTTATAATTCATGACCGTAGTCCAACTAGCTATAATAAAACTATCATAAGGTGGTTGTAAGTGCATATGGAAAGAATAGGAGGATTACCATCACAAGAATCAAGCGAAAAAGAGCTTTCAAGCCCTTATTGAAAATTATCCAAAAAAGTCAACTCTTAATAAGATGAGCCCCTATTTTTAGAGTGTGCCAAATCATAGATCCCCTCCTCTCCAAAAGATAATGAGGATCCTTCTGAATACTTATGTGTGAGAATGTGGGCCCAAACTTGATTTTGACTAGTACACTATGGCTAATATAATTTGGCCACAAGAACTTTGCCCATTCAAGATTGCAAAATGAAGACCAAGGCCTCAATCTTTCTTTGGGCTACACACATACTCCCACTAAACTAGAATCCACTTAAAAGCATGCAAATTACCATTGCAAAGGAATTGGTGCGAGAGAGAATCAAATTCCTTGAGGAATATAGATAGGAGTTTCGTGAACACAACTCTTGTAAATATGAAGATCTTGGATCAATTATTGAAGAAGAGTCACCCTAGCAGTAGTGTATAGTCACTAATGAGTCCTGTGATTTGTTAACCAACTGATGGTAATGGTGATGAAGACCGAGTTTCATAAGAATACAAGCAAGTAGAATGATTAGATCAGTTGTTAGTTTGTCATTGATGTCAAGCAATTGATTTTTGGTTTATATTGAGACGCCATATCAATCGGAGAGGAACTTAATTGGGCAGATATTAAAGATTAGACAATGATAAGGAACTATTGATATAATTATTTCTTACTTAACATTTGATGTTGTTAAGTCGGTAAAAGTAGAAAGGTCAATCAAAGTTGCAACCGAGCAAGGTTGGTAACCGATCGAAGTCAGATACCGAGTGAAGATATTCACCGAAGTCACCGAGCAAGGCATAGAGCATGAACACAGATTGAATACAAGACACAAAATAAATTTAATGCAAAGGCACGTAGATCAAGAAGTTTCCAAGCACGAAGACAAAGTCTGTTGCAAGATCTATGGTCATGAAAAGTGAAGTTCAAAATCAGTGATGTAGATTAAGCGGCAAAAGAAAGTTGCGAGTTCCAAGAAAAAGTGCAAGTCATGAGACACGGTTAACCACTTAACCGAGTTACAAATACATTAAATCAGTTCATTTGAAAAAATCAGACGGCTGAGCATAATTGAGGGAAAACCTAATCAATAGGATTAAGAGGCAAAACAAAAGGCCTATATATTGATGAGTATGTATGTTTATATAGAGTTGCTGGCGAAGTGATAAGTTGGAGAGCTACCGAGCAGAGTAGTGAAAGAGTTGGATAACTAGTCCTGAGGAGAGACTAATGTGTTGATGAGTTGTAGGTGCCAATAAGTTTCAAAGAGCATAAAAAGGATCTGCTCAAGCAAAGTATAGTTGCAAAATCACAGGTCACATTAGTACACTGTTGCTTACTAACATTTATAACATACAATCTCTTAACCGAGTGGATCTAACAAGTCCTTTGTAAACCATTGAGAAAGGTAACATTCTAGGATGAATGTTTAATCCCTCTAACCATGCCACTCCTAAAAGGGTGAAGATCTTAATAGGTCTAAGGTGAATCCCCTAACAGGGTCACATCTAACAAATGTGCATTGTAATCTTTAACAGGATTGGCTCTTAACCGAGCATACTTTAGAAGAGTATTTCTTTTTGTGGGTGACAATTCCCATGGAGGTTTTTCCCAAATTGGGTTTCCTCGTTAAATCTTGTGTTACATGTGATGCTTGATAACCATGAATTTTATTTTCTTAAGTTATATGATTTTATCAAGTTTGTGAAGAGTTTTCAAGTTTCAGTTGTTGTTGTTGTTTGAATCACCGAGTTGAATTAGAGGTTTAGATTAAAAGTACTAAGGATCAATATTTTCTGATTCACCCCCTCTTAGTAAACCATATTTAGTAGGGTAAACCAACATGATTAACCTTCCAACACAACTCATCGAGAAATTCCTACTACTATTTCCCAAGTTACCTTCCAACAACTAGAGGAATGCTCAAATAGACAAAGGGAATAGAACCAATTTGAAACCTCAAGATATTGGCAGTCCTTCTCTGGATAGGATCTTGAGTTTTAAATAAATATATAGAAGATATGTGCTCATTGAATTTCTGACTTGAAGCAGTTAAATAAATATCCAACGTCTTCCTAAAAGATTCAGCTTCATGAAGGCAAGCAACCCACATAAGAGCACTACCATGGAGATGAGAATTCCTAGGCATCCCATTAACCCTAATCCAACCATTAATCAAGCGTTGGGAGACCTAAGACATACTAAATCTTCCCAGGCCTTCAACCATTGTAATAAAAAAATAGGGCAAGAGATGGTCCTCTTGGTGAAGGCCCCTGGAATCTCCAATAACTTAGAAGGATCACCGTTGATAATAGAAGATAAGGATGAAGAATTAACACAACTCATCATCAAACTAACCCATTCTTGACTAAAACCAAAGGCTATGAATTTTTTTGCAAAAAGTGCCACTTAACTCTATCATAATCTTTGGCCATATCCAGTTTGATGAACATAGATTTCTCCTTAGACATTTCCATAGAGTGAATGAATTCAAAATAAACCACCACCCTATCTAGGATTTGTCTTCCAACCACCAAAATCCATTTCTCCTTCAAGATAAAATACTAGAACCAAAATTTGAGTCTCTCTACAATCAATTTAGTAATGATTTTCTACACCACATTACAAAGAGAATGAGCCTAAAGAAATCCAGTTGATTAGATCCCTCCATTTTAAAAAGAAAAATATAATTTAAGGCTTTGAGAATTTGTTTGCTACCATGAGACTCCCAAACCACCTCCAACAAATCCTATTTAATAACATCCCAAAATTATTGAAAATATTCTTTAGGAAACCCATCCAGACTAGGAGCTTTTCCTTATGTATCCCTAAAAAAATCTCTTCCAATTCAAAGAGAGATCATATGGATGAGGGATTCATTTCTCATTTGTGATGAATACATGCAAGAATCATATTCTCCACATCTTTATCAGGAGTCAAATCCTATGTGAAAAGATAAGAATAGTACTTTTTAGCCTTACGAGACAATGCTTGTAGAGAATTATATCCTCACAATATTCTCACTCCTCCAACTCCCCCACAAATTGAAACTCAGCTACACCTAAATCCTCTAAAAAACCATAATCCCAAATTTGGTTGGCATGAGTTGAAACTTAAAAGGAGGGTTTCTTAGGAACTCTGAAATAATTTTCTAGACATTTAATTGGCAAATGATCATAACCCCTCTAGTCAAGGATCTCACAACTTGTAACCAAACTACCACTCACACAATAGCAAGATATCATAAATCTATTCAAGTATTCATAAAAGCTTCCTCTCCACACTATCTATTTGTCCAATTATAAACACCATTAGATGGTTTGATATCAATTAAATCAAGGAGGTCCATATTCTCATGAAAGATATTAGGACCCAGCTTAGCCAACCCCCCTTTTTATCCTCCAGACTTAACACCAAATTAAAATCACCGGCTAAAGCCCAAGGAAGATATGGAGCACATGATCTAACATGCCTTATATGAGACCAAAGAAAACTCTTCCCATGAACATCAATTAGAGTATACACATTAGTAAATAAAATAATATCCCTAGAGTCCAAACTAGAGGCTACCATAGAAATAAAATAATGATAAGATATCCATCAAAGTGGAACAATATTTCTTAGGTCCCAAACAAGAGCCAAACCTCCAAAACAACCCAGGGAACTAATGCATTGAAACTGAAAAAAACACCGGATACTAGAAGCACACTGAATCATGCTATCAATTGAAAGCTTAGTCTCCTAGATATAAAAGATATTTGAAGAATGAACTACCACCAAATAATGAACAACCTTTTTTCAAGGGATACTATTCAACCTCCTTACATTCCAAGAGATAATAATCATTGAAGAGATTGTAAAAGTGAACACCAATGGGCTCTAGCAGCGCAAATTCCACCAACAATTCCCTAGACAATTTAATCTTCTCTTGATCCTTCTTATGGTTACCTTTAGAATAATTCTCAAAAGGACCTTTCTTAAGGGGCCCTTTCTGCCAACCCAAAGCTTGACAAGAACCTTTTCCTTTACCAGATTCTAATACCTTAGCAAAATTTTCCAAAATAGATCCATCCTCCAAAACTCTAGAATCACATGGATCTGTCAAATCAAGACCACTATGAGGCACCTTGAGATTTTGCAGGCCATGCGAAGATTGAGAATCCTGAACGGTCCCCTGCTCATGAACAACATCCATACCCATAACATAGCCCCACAAGTCACATCAACTACAATCCCTTCTTCCAAGGTCAAAGTTTTCAACACCTCAAAAAAGTTGAAGCCCTCATCATTTTGTCATCCCCATAAGGCCTCTTTTGTCCCCTCCCCTTAGCCCGAGGTTAGTAGGTTAAAAAATACCATGTCCTCACAAATCACACCCCATTTTGGTCCTGTGGCCTAATGAGGACCCCCCATTTTTCAAAGTCCTCGTTGGTCAGTCACAATTGGTGAGTCAGATTGTGAACTTCATGTTCCCAATAGTTTGATATTTGAGTGTAGGGGTCTTTGTCTCTTTCTTTTTACCATTTCTTTTCTTTTCTTTCCTTCGTTTTTCCCACCTAAGTTGGATGTTTGAGTGCCTTCGGGAATTCAGGGGTGGTCTCCATCTATTGGATCATTGACCCCCAATGACCTGAAATGTCAAAAACCCAAACCATCAAAATCTCAAGTTAGAGATAGTGTTTCACAGATGTTAGGTCCTCCTCAGATTCTTGGCATTTCTGATTCCCGAAACCCCGATAGTCAGGGGTCGAGGGTGATGTCATCTTAGGTGCCTATAAAAGGGGTTTGATACCCTCATTTGTGTATATCACATTCACAGATTCATCAATTTACTTTGTGCTTAGAACCTTGAACAACAATTTTGAGGACATTTTGTGTGTGCAATTGAAGAGGTGTTCTTTTCTTTCTTTGTCACTATTTTTGGTTGATCATTGGCCTTTTATTTATCTAGCTTAGGTTGGTCGCCCCTCGTGTTGGTTGTATCTATTTTTTGTCCTTGTTTTCTGATTGTTGGCTTGCCTATTTTTGTGTTTTTGGCACTTTTGGGTGATTTGTTTTTGGTTTTTAGGTTCCTCTCCAAACCCTTAACAATTGGGAGAAATCTTGTTCAAACGCTAAGTTGCACAAGATCAAAGTCATGGAAATCTAAACCCTAGCTTGTTCTCGACATCAGGCTGTCATGGATCTCATGATCCCTGATCCCCGAAAGAGGATTGGGGACCATGAGATCCATGATCCCCTGTATCTGCAATTTGTGTTGAAGGTTTATCTTTTGGGTGTCAAGGGTATTGTGATCCCTGATCCCTAAAAGGGAGGTTAGGAATCACGCATCCCCAATCCATGATAATGCATCTATTCCTTCTTCAAGCCTAACTACGGGGTGTCAGGGGTGTTTGAACCCCCGATCCTCGAAAGGAAGATTGGGGATTGAGTACCCCCAATCTCTAACAACATAAAAAAAGTTTTATACTAAGGTTAGAGAGGGGTTTCACGGTGTTGGGGGTGTTGTGACCCCTGAACCTTGAAACCCCCAAACTCTATAAAGATTATCTTTTAAAAGTTTTCTGCTTGTAAATTAGGGAGTTTCTTAAGGGTTTTTTTAGGGTCTTAGGTTGCACTATTTTCTTGTTTCCAATTTTCTTTATTTGTAGTGCTTGTTTTATTTTCATAGCATAGGTTTTGATTCCAATAAATGATGCTGATAAGTGTCTCAATTTTTAGTGTAAAACAACAAGGTAAGACAATAATAAATCCAATGAAGTACAAGTTTGTGGACTACAATAAGCCCTCCAAGTTGGCCAACCTTCATAGCAAG
Source organism: Thuja plicata (assembly GCA_018584345.1). Classification (NCBI taxonomy): domain Eukaryota; kingdom Viridiplantae; phylum Streptophyta; class Pinopsida; order Cupressales; family Cupressaceae; genus Thuja; species Thuja plicata. The sequence continues at coordinate 1,104,583 of MU226339.1, read as the reverse complement.
ATCATAGATACAGATATTGGGCACATGGATCTCAATGAATTCTTATGGAGGATTGAGAACCCAAATAATAACACTCCTAATGCTTCGTCATTGGCAGTGTCTGGTTTTGTTCATGCAACAAGTTTTCTGGTGTCTATTCAATTTCTTGACCTCATCATGACCATTGTTGAGCCCTACAAGCCTGAGGAGAGAAGGGTTCTGAACAAGCAGGGTGATGTGGTCTTATATAAGGCTATATAATATCAAAGAAGTCTTTCGTGCTCCCCATCTCTAATGAATATTAAACAATATGCAAGGAGCAAGCTGAGAGATATTAAAGGGAGGAGCCCAATATAGAGGTTAAAATCAACAAAAAATACTTGGATAGGCCTCACAAGATAGGTCAACTTGATAAAATAAATCTCCATGAGGCATACCTCACCAAAGATATGAAGAATTATGTTACTTTGTTGAGAAGATTCTTTGGTATACCAAAGGAAAGTCAACTAGAGATGTAGATGGTACTCTACATTGATACCATTTAGGAAAGAAAGAAGAAGATAAATTGGGGACAAAGTATCAGTGATAATCTCGATGAACAACTGCAGAGGGTCAAGACTGACCCAAATTTCTATATGACTTCATATATTGTTTATCTTCTTGCTGCCCAAGCTTCCTATCCGGGGTTGATTGTTAAATGATCGTTGTAGGACCAAAGGTCATATGTATACTGGGTCTATTGGTGCAGAAGGAAGAATTTGATCTATTTATCCTAGAGTACCACATTTTCAACGATGCATTCATTTTTGTAATCACCAGGTTAATTGAAGGAGATTTTGCCAAAAAAGATGTTTGTGGAGGCCGCTGTCTAAATCAAGAAGGTGGACATCTATTATATCTAGTTTATAACTTTTACTTATATCAGAGTGGTGGGCTACACATTACAACCCAAGAAGCTCCCAAGGTACCCTTCTGGTAGGTTAATTTTAATGGAGATCTCTGCCTAGAGATTTTAAATGCACACTATCTAATTGTGACTAAACATAAGCCATGTTTCCAATTACCAATTGGGATTGATGCTCACTCTACTCAGGATGTAAAAGTTGCTAAGTCTATATTCCTGGAGTGGGATGAGTGTCCCCTTGATCATCTCTCAATAGTTCTGGGGAAATTCGATCCCATCGGTACATTCAGTCATGTCATGGAGGCTCACTTCAAGCATGATCATCATGTTGAGGACCACTGGGAAATTTTTTAGATGATTACAAAGTCAGGATCCATGATTATTATAGGATGAATCTAGAGTTGGTTCAGGATGCACTTGACCTATATATATCAGATTAGAATCGGGAATTGGACTATGAATATGTTCTGTTATATTTATATAATGAGCATAGAATTTTCGACAGACCAATTTTGAATGCATAGATATTGGCTGATGAACCTGGTGATATTGATTTCAAGGTTAGAGACGTAGTGAATTGTAGGTCTTGGTGAAGAAATAGAAGAAATAATTGTTGTTAAAAAGACGTTAAGGTCATTAACACCTAAATATGATTCTAAAAGCTCTGCAGTAGAAGAAAAAGATATAAACAAATCTAGATTGAATGAACTGCATCGTATCTTTACAACCCATGAAATGTGAATTTGTAGTGATAATCCTACGAGCAAATAAATTGCTTTTAAGTCTGTGAAAAATGGTAATGATATAAATTTTGAATCAGAGATGACAATGCATCTGTACTTATGAGCAAAAAGAGGAGAGGGTCAAGTAGATATAAAGGGAAGCTACCCTTTAAATTTTTTATTTGTGGCCAGATTGGGCATTATGTTTCTCAATATCCTAATAAATACCTTGATAGTGATGAGGAAGACAATAGAAAACAAGGAAAGAAAAAAATAGTGCAACTTTAAAAGGAAAAATGTTTTTAAAAAGAAGAAAAGTCAGTTTGTTGATGTAATAGAAAATTTCTCATAAGAGTCCGTGAGTGGTGAAAAAGAAGTTTTGTTTATGGCAACTGAATGTTCTAATGAAGACCCAAAGAGTAATTATGTTGATTCTGATAATAACAGTGAAAATGATATTGATCTTAAAGATTCAAAGAGTGAAGATACTTACACTATTTCAAAAGATCCTTAAATTTCCTTCCTTCAAAGGTTTAATTTATTCCAAAGGCTCAAATAATGTTTGAATGAAAGAACGACTATTCTAAGGTAATCCATGATATGCCAAGTGAAGAATTCATGCATTGACAATTACTTATATCATAGATATAGGAGCATGAATTTGTTGCTTGATATCACAATATGAACAAGATAGTGAAATCAATCAAGAATATGTATAAATGTCTATCATGCAGTCGGTATTAGGATGTATAAGAGAACAATGGTTAACAATGTTTATAGTTAACGATATTGAAGTCAAAACATTAAGCTGGTCATTGAGTGGTTCTATCTGAGGTCTAAGAAAAAGAAAAACAATGATACACTTGGTCATAAAAAATGTAAAAAGGAAACGTTTAAAGACAATGGGAAGACCATAAGTAAGCATGATAGAAAATGAAGCAAAAAAAAATCATTGATCTTATCATGGAACAATAAAAAAAGGTTCATTATATAAAGATAAAAGATTAAAACAACAGTGTCATGAGAAGTAATCATAAAAGTAAATGAAAAGAGTTGTATATTTGAGATAGAAGAAAAATCTTGCATTGTTGATTAGTAAAAGAAGGCTGCAGATCTGTATGAGTAAATGAAAAGAGTTGTATATTTGAGATAGAGAAAAAATCTTGCATTGTCGATTAGTAAAAGGAGGCTACAGATCTGTATGCAGGAAGTGAAAAATCTCACCATGATAAAGTTTGACCTCATGAAGATTATTTTGATAACACAATGCAATGTATTCATGGTGTAATTGTTGTAGCATATTCAGTTTCTTTTGTAGGAGTAGAATCTAGAAAAAAATTCTTCTACTTCATAAATCTGTGCCAATAGAATGAGCCTTATTCCTTCTCTTGGATAACTTGGTTTCTCTTTCAAATTTAAATTGTAGGATTACATATTCAATTAAATGTTGCCGAGGAAGTATCTTGGATTTATCTATGTTGCAACCTTCTTGGCGTGAGTTTGGTTGAAGTTTTCAGTTTATTAGTACAATGGATTTTAATGATATTGTTGACGCTATGGATAGTCTCATTTCCTTTGACATATGGATTTATTTAAGTTTATCTTCTATCCCTGAAATATGAGTTCTTTTTTCCTTTGGTTGATATATTGTAACATGCAATTTCTTACAGTTTTCTGTCTTGCACATTTAGATTTTTGTTCTTTGACAACGCTTCCAATGATAGTGGTTCATATTTTTGTACATATTGGGTATATAGTGCTTCTTTCATGATGTTGAGTTTACCATTGCTACCACTATTCTTGCAATTCAGTTCTTTTGACAATGATAGTTTCTTCATTTTCTTTATGCTCTGGATCTGGACAATGATCTTCTATGGTGTTTTTGATTTTCACAGTGGTAACTTATCCTACTTGGAATTCAATACTAACAATTTTAGTGATTGTTTCTATTCTCGCTTATTAATGGCTTTGTGTGATGATAATTTCAGTGAAGGCACAATGAAACTTCTCCTTTCTATGTGCAATATATCTTTATCAAATATTTACATATTTATCAACTAGTTCCTTTTTCTTTTCTATCAAAAAGGGGGAGAGGTTTATGTTTTTTTCATCAAGGACAAAGGGGGAGTTTTTTTGTTCCCTTTGTTTGTTGTCCTTGACGCTAAAAGACGCTTGATCAGTTGTATGCTAAATATTTAAACTTTAACTTATAAATCAATTACTTAATGCAAATCTCAATACTTCAAGAACAAAAATATAACACAAGTATTTATTGTCGAGGAAAACCCTGTTAAGAGAAAAAACATGGTGGGAATTAACACCCACAAATAATTCACTAGAAATATTGTATCCCTGTTAGAAGATTTAGCCATGTTAAGAGATGATTATTACATCTAGTACAAAGTCCCTGTTAAAGGACAAACCTTGTCGGGAGTTGGATGAAATGATGAGATCACTGCCCGAAGGTTAAATCCACCTTCTAAAGCTTAAACCCACCTTTTGGATCCACTTTCCAAAGATAAGTATAAAATTATACTTATAACAATGAACTGGCAGATAGCAACTTGCTTTGCCTATACAGTTCCAATGAAGTGCATTACAAACATAATCACTGCTCTACATCTAGTAAAACTTGCATCCACATGCAGGAAACATCCAATCCATCCTCTTACATACATTTCACATCAAGTCACTACTTTCCTTTATACAAGTTACAATAAGCAATTAGGTTGGCCTGTTAAGACTTCTCTAATGCACAAACAATTACGTAGACCCTTGCTAAGATACACACAGTATCTTACACAACTAGATAACAAATACTAATCATCAGTTACGTGCCAAGATCCATAATTCATGCTTACCAATCACTAAGAACGTTATATATCTGTCGTCGACCCCAAATAGGTCTTCACCAGTCCACATGCCTTCAAATGACATCATGAAGAATCCAACGACCCAAGAATCACAAATAATTTTTTCCCATGTATCTTCTATCATTCCTTAAGCTGGCATACCATGAACCATGCTCACATCCAAGTTATGCCAAAAAATCAAAGACCATCTCTGTCATAATCTACTGTCATTGCTTTGTAACTAGTCTTCACAAAAACATATATAACTCATGCAAATAGCAACATAAAATCCAGCAACCTTAGACATAATGCATACATGCATCCCTCTACACAGATCCGTGCTCACATACTCTAACACGCACACTTTCTGTACACATCTGTCAATCTCGTTTGTACTTGTGATAACTAGTCTTACCGGAGACTTCTACTACATCCAACTGAAACATATGTTGACATCAATGAAAAAACATGAATATCAACATCTCTAACAAAAACAATTCCAACAATCTCCCCTTTTGGCATTGATGGCAACATATGTGAAAAACCAGAAACCCAAAAGTATCCTTCTTAATACAACTTTCACAATATCCTCTTCATAGCCCCCCCCTAAGACAGTAGGGATTTTTCACTTATATCTCTGCCCCTTTGAAATCAATGGAAAAGGGTGCCACAATACTTTCCATTCTCTACACATCTTATCACTGTAAAGTGTAATTTTTTCAAATCTTCATGCCTGCAAAAAACCAAGTGCTTGATCAACCAAATATACTTTGTTATGTTCTGCGATCACTCCCCCTGAGGAGTGCATCCAAGCATCAAGTGTAGAGAATGATATAGCTCTGATAGCTACTAGAGTGATGCATTCCTACATAATTTAGTTTTCACTGGGAGGGGTTCTCACCCCAAGCATACCTCTGCGATAGTCAAAACATCTTTTGGAAAAGGTTTGGTGAATGTATCTTCTTTTTTCTCCTTTGTGCCGATGTAGTCCAATCTAACGTCCTTTTCTACAACATTGTCTCTCAAAAAGTGATAATTGATTGAAATATGTTTAGTCTTTGAATGCATAACAAGATTCTTTGACATGTTCACTGTGCTTGTATTGTTACAATGTATAACCAATGGCTCTTCAAAGGTTATCCTAATGTCTGTTAGCATCTGTTTCATCCAAACAATCTGTGTGCAATTTATAGCACCATCTACATATTCTGATTCAACAATAGATTGATCTATAGAGTCCTACTTCTTACTTAACCATGAAACCAACCTATTTCGAAGAAAAAATGCTCCACCACTGGTGATTTTTCTGTCATCAACACTTCCTGCCCAATCAACATCAGTATAAGCATGAAATGTAAAATCATTAGACTTTTCATACCACAAATCATATTCTGGTGTCCATTTTAAATATTTTAATACCCTTTTAACCGCAGCAAGGTGAGTCTCCTTAGGATCAAATTGAAACCTCGCAACAATTCCAATTGCACTAGCTATGTTTGGTCTAGCGTGAGTTAAATACTGTAAACCTCCAATCACAGACATGTATTTTGTCTTAAAAACACTTTGAGATTCATCAGTAGTAGTAAGCTTGCATCCAATAACCATGGGTATTCCAACAGGTTTACAATCTTCCATTTCAAACTTCTTTAGAAAATCCTTAAGATATTTGGTTTGAGAAATGAAAATTCCATGTTTACTTTGATTAATTTGTAAACCAAGGAAGAACTTCATTTCACCAATCATAGACATTTAAAATTCACTTTTCGTTTCTTCAATTTTTTTTTACTCATTTCATCATTGCCTCCAAATATTATATCATCCACAAAGACTTCAACAATCAAGATTCCATCTTCACAAGTTCTCAAATACAAATTACTATCTGCACTACCTTTTCTGAAACCAAGATGTAATAGATACATGTCTAATCGAGCATAATAAGCTCTAGGAGCTAGTTTCAGTCCATACAATACCTTCTTCAATCTACAAACCATGCCCCTATTATCTGTCAGAGGAAAACCATTAGGCTGCTCAATGTAGACCTCTTCCTCTAAACCGACATTCAAAAATGCAGACTTCACATCCATCTAACATACCTTAAAGTCTTTATGTGCTGCATAAGCAAGGAACAACCTCACTTCTTATAACCTTGCAACATGTGAAAATGTTTCTTCAAAGTATATACCTTCCTATTGTGAATAGCCCTTGGAGACCACTCTAGCTTTATTCCTTACCACTATGCCTTCTTCATTCATTTTGTTTTTGAAAACCCATTTAGTTCCAATTACATTCTTGACCTTAGGTCCAGGAACCAATTCCCAAGTGTTGTTCTTCTCTATCTGATCTAGTTCTTCCTGCATTGCCTTAGTCCAAGATTCATCTCTACATGCTTCATCAATAGTCTTAGGTTCTACTTGCGAAATAAAAAAAAAAGTTCATTTCTAACTTTAGACCTTTTCAATAGGCCCTTATTAACATCACCAATAATTTGATTCTCAGAATGATTCATCTTAACATACCTTGGTGTCTTTGGTGCTTCTATAGGCTCATCCAAGCTTGTCTGAATCTCAATATTTTGTTCTGTCTCTTTATTTTCAGTATTCTTCTCATTCTCTAGGATCTCAATCTAAAACCTCTCATCAATTTTCACATTAGCACTTTCAATTATTTTTCTCAATCTTAGATTAAAGCATTTATAAGCCTTACTTCTAGTAGAATAGCCAAGGAAAATTCCTTCATCACTTATAGGATCCAACTTTCCAACTTTATCATCTCTTTTGATATAACACTTTCTACTAAATATTCTGAAGTATTTTATAGTAGGAACAAAACCAAACCAAAGTTTATAGGGTGTCTTATCAATACCTTCTTTGATCCGAATTCTGTTCGAAGTGTATACAAGAGTACTGACTGCTTCTCTCCAATGCATATGAGATACATTACCTTCAAGAAACACTGTCCTGGACGCATCCAGTATAGTTCTATTTCTTTTTTCTGCTATCCCATTTTGCTGAGGTATCCTAGGAGAAGAAGATTGTCTGTATATCCCATGCTCTTCATAGTAAGAATTTAAAAAATCTGATGTAAATTCTCCACCTCTGTGTGACATCAAACATTTCATCTTAAGACTTGATTCATTCTCAACTTTTTCTTTGAAAATCTTGGACTTATCAAATGCTTCAGATTTTTCTTTGAGAAATGCAACCCACATCATCCTAGAATAGTCATCAACAAAAAGTATAAAGTACCTTTCACCATAGTAGGATCCAGTCCTTGTAGGACCAAAAATATATGTATGTACCAGATCCAACTTTCCTCTCGATGAAAAATATTTTCTCTAAAAGCTGCTCTTAGTTTGTTTTCCCATCACAGACTCTCTACACATTGTTAGTAGGCTTCATAATTTTTGGCAAATCTATGATTGCATTAGTGTTATTGAACCTTACAATATTACCAAAATTCATGTGACAAAACCTCCTATGCCATAACCAACTTTCATCTACCTTCACAACAGACAAGTTGTCTTTGTAGTATTCAGCTCAAATACATTACCTCTTGACTTAGTACCTGATGTGATCAAGTTTCCAGATTGACCTTTGATAGTACATTTTCCATCCATGAACTGTAAGTGATATCCCTTGTCTAAAAGTTGTCCAACACTCAAAAAGTTGTGCTTAAGTCCATCAACAAGCAAGACATCATCAATGTTGATTTTACCATCAAGAGAGATTGAACCTACTCCAATAATCAACTTAGGAGTGTTATCACCAAATACGACTACACCACCATCATATCTATTCAATTGAACATATTTATCTTTATCACCATTCATATGATATGAACAAACACTATCAATGATCCATTCTTATTTATTTTCAACATGCGAGATAAGATTTTTCTTCATGAATAGGTTCATCATCTTTAATAGAAATAAATCCAATTTCATTCTCATCATTCACAGAATCATCATCAGAGACACCTTCACTAGCATAGTAGCATTCTTCATCCTTGGAGTAATTAGACTTACAAAAAATAAGATTATGCTTAGGAAACCTTGTAGGACATCTAGATGCAAAATGACCAATATTATTACAAGAAAATTTTTTTAGGGGTAATTTTCCTTCAAATTTACCCTTATCTCTCTTTTCCCTTTTTGCTATTAGAGCCACAAGTTCATCTAGTTTCCTTTCTTCTTCTTCTATCTATGTCCACCCATCAACATGTTCTCCAAGATCTTCATATTTATTGCTTCTACTAGTTTTCACAAGGCTTGATAAAGTCTTTTTTTATCATTATGAACAGTAGCCTTGAATGCGGACTCTACTTTGGGAAAAGTATCCTGTAACTTTACAGTCTCAAAGATGGTTAGCTTAGGAATCAAGACTTCCTTGTTGAATTGTTTTGTTAGTGGTACGATCTCCTTTGTCTCTTGAAATTTATTCTTGTAGGCAGGTATCAAGGATCTAAGAATCTTTGCGATCACTTTATCTTCAGTATATGTGCCTCCTGAGTTTCTGATTCCAGTAACAACCTATGTAACCCTTTGTACATATGCTTTGACATTCTCATCATTTCACATCCTTAGATTCTCCATTTTATCCTTCCAATTATTTATTTTTTCCTTCTTAGTGTACTGATCTCCTTCATATAGAGCCTCTATCCTTGTCCAGATCTTGCAAGCTGAATCAAGATCTTTAACCTCTGTAAATTTTGCCTCAGAGAGCGCGCTTATCAATGCTTCTCTTGCAACCATATTGCAAGAAAATAAATTCTTTTCTTCATCAGTAGCATTTCCTAATTCATCTTCTTCCTTGATCGGTTCATCCTTCTTTGTAATCATCTAGTAATCGATTCCCAAACATATTAGATGAGTTCTCATCTTGTTCTTCCAACTGCCAAAATTTTTAGCATCAAATTTTGGACTCTCCTTCCCTAGTAAGCGATTTAAGAATCACCTCAAGTGGTTAAGCTTTCTCTCAGAGGACCACAAGCTTTCATACCAATTTTTAGGAATAATGCAACTAAGAGGGGGGTGGGGGTGAATCAATTGTATGCCAGATATTTAAACTTTAAATTGATAAATCAAATACTTAATGCAAATCTGAACACTTCAAGAACAACACCATAGCACACGTATTTTTTGTTGAAGAAAACCCTACTAAGGGAAAAATCCCAGTGGGAATTAACACCCATAAATAATGCACTAGAAATATTGTATCCTTGTTAGAAGATCTAGCCTTGTTAGGAGCTGATTATTACATCCAATAAAAAGTCCCTGTTAAAGGACGAAACCTATTAAGAGTATTTTTAACCATGTTAGAAGTTGAATGAAATGATGATCTTACTACCCGAGTACATTTTCCAAAGTAAATTTTAAATCCACCTTCTGAAGGTTAAACCCACCTTCTGGATCCATTGTCCAAAGAGAAGTATAAAAATATACTTATAATAATGAACTGACTGATAGCAACTTGCTTTGCCTATACAGTTCCAATGAAGTGAATTACAAACATAATCACTGCTCTACATCCAACATGTGTGATGAAAATGTGTCACACTTCTATGAATCATTCCATTCAAGGTTGCTCAAGAATGAGGCCTCAAATATCGACTCATAGCTCTCTAGTCATGGAGTGCAAAGGTTTGAAATGGAGGCCCTCATATTGACCTAGTTAGTGCCCATGAAAGTACACCATGAAATGAGAGATTCAATGCATAAAAATGAAAAGCTATTCTACATGATTGCACTGCATGAAAGGAAAATTAATCTAAATGATAACAATGCATGATTATTCTATAAAAGGAAATACAAATGCAAGATTAATCTATGAAAAGAAATATGAATCTAATCTACATGAATAGCCATGGATGCAAGAAGAAGACAAGAAGAGAGAAGTTGCAATATCCAAGCCAAAGTGCTCAAATTCTCCTCCAAAATTGCTCTCCAAACCTGCACCATAACAATACTATGAAAAAGAGATATATGAAAATGAGAAGAAGAGGGCTCCTTATAAAGAAAAGTGAACGGTTGAGATTAAGAGGCAAAAATTCCCACCACTTCGAAAGATGTGAAGAAAAAGGGATTTTATTTAATTTATTTCCTTTTTCATCAAATAAAGTGCTTTAAGTGGGGATTTTTATTTATTTAATTAAAAGAGGGGTTTACTTTTAATTAAATAAATTAGATGAATTTTATTTAATTAAATGGGAGGAATTTAATTAAATTAAATAAGATGAATTTAATTAAAAGGGAGATTAAATATTTTAATCAAATAAGATGAATTTTATTTAATTAAAAGGGAGATTAAATATTTTAATTAAATAAAGATGATCAAACCTTAGGAAATATTGAAATAATTGAATTAATTACAATTTGATCAAGGAAATTGATTTGAATGAAAATGTTCCAAAGCATTGATTCAGGAAATTGATAAAAATGATAAATGGGGCCCATAGTCTAGGCGACCATTTTAGGGTGCATACATTTGCCCCTCTTTGACTAATGCGTGATCATTCTGGGAAGACATGTAGTCAAAGAATGCAGTTGAAGAGTGAGATCGATTTAGGATCACAAAACAACACAGACATCAACACCGTTGTATGTAAGTAATTGACATCAGAACAAAGATAAGAAAATTGAAAAAGAGACAAAGTCAACTCCGTTGTAAATAAGTAATTGACATGTCCGAGATAAGAATCTCAAGCAAGGTTGATATGATAGATAAAGCTGAATCAAGGATTGAAGTTTTATAGCTACTGCCCCCTCATGATCGAAATTGAAATGAGATAGAGGAGAAACAACAAATTGATAAATTTGATCAAATAGAACTAAAGATAAGGTTCTTGATTTAAGATGAAAGATATAAGGATCAAAGAACCAAGATAGATCATCAAGCACGAAATATTATGCCCCAAGGGTTGAATTAGAAGAAGAAGAAGAAGAAGAAGAAGAAAAAGAAGAAGAAGAAGAAGAAGAAGAAGAAGTGAGGTGAAAGCGAATGGAAGATAGAAGTTTGGAAGAGGTGGAAAGAAATAGAAGTTTGGAAGCACGAAAGAGAATCTGCCTCAAGAGAGAGAAAGCCCCAAAATCAATCAACTGTTTAAGATATAAAATTTTGATTGTGATCAAGAAAGAAGATAAGGAAATAAAGATTAGAATGTGATCACAGTTGATTAAAAGTACACAAGAAAGATGAAGGAAAGTCCTCTCAAACTCATAATACAGCCTAAAAATGCAAACTAACATGAGGTCTAACAATGTAAGATACATGAAAATGCAAAGGTGTACTTGCAATAGAGCAACTGTAACATAGGACTTTGTGTTCATCATTCATTAGAGAATGTTAAGGAACTTATTTTCATCATTGGGCCATTATTAACGAACATCGAAAAATCACACAATCATCACTAGTCACAAGTGCTACTATGAAGATATGAATGTGATTTATATCGGATTGGAATGTGGAAAGATTCTGACATAAGCATCAAAGGCATAAAGGTCAAGATGACTGTGATGTTAGCTTACCCAATTTAATATAACAAAACCACGCTCGCATCAAGGCATAGAGTCCAGGATGACCAACAGAACAGTTGTGCAAAAATAGTGAAGCATAAAGCAAGAAGAAAATAAAAACATGCCGCATGCCCCAAGTCCTCTAGCTATGCATCTTCGAGAGACTTATGAGACAAGGACACTCAACGAAAATCAATAACAGTTAGCACACAAAGAAAAGATCATGACATAGCTCAAGCATTAAGTGTTGTATTTAAAAATTTAAGTGTGTTAACTGATACTGAGTTCCGAGGATAAGGATTGAATGCTTGCAAGAAGGTAAGACCACATGACAAAACTGGGTAAGACCAAACCAATAAGTGTTGAAAAACACTCAATGTCAAGGGTTGTATTGAAAAATACAGTTGAGGTGGTGTTGAAAAATACCATTTGTGAGATGTCCTAAAGACTAACATATCTAAGAGACCAAAGCTAACACAGGTATGCCCCCTAGACAAAGATAAAGACCAATTCCAAACCAAGGCAACAAGGACAAGGCATGATGGAGAAAGGCTAAGTATCGAGAATACGCGCTAAGAAACAAGGGTGCAAAGGCCTTAAGTAGCGCCCGTTTCCAGGTTTTCACCACTTGTATTTTATTACAATTTTTTTCATTTTTTTATTTTTTTTCCATTTTTCTTCTTTTTTTTCAGGACTTTTTATAATTTTTTATAATTTTTGCTACCAAGGTGTCTGTTTCCAAGTCTTCACCAAGGCACTTTTTCTATTTTTTTGAATTTTTGAATTTTTTGATTTTTTTGGTATTTTTTGGAATATATAATTTTTTTGAGATACATAAGAGCGCCTATTGCTAGGTTTTCACTAAGATGATCATTTTTTTAGGACATTTTCTAATTTTTAGAATTTTTGACAATATATCATTTTTAAATTTTTTTTTTAGGATCAATAATTATGTACAAAGGGATGCCCCTAGACAGAACAAGCATCATGGATAGAACTTCTTCAGGTGCAAGACATTGATAGGATCAGGGTGCTATTCTCCATTTTTTGTAGATAGTAAATAAGCACCTATCCCAAAAGGTGCTGTGATAATATAAGGTCCAAGCCAATTAGGTTCAAATTTGCCCTTTTGATCTCTATGTTGTTGATTCTTAGGATTTTTATGTAGGACAAGCTCTCCTACTTGGAATTCTCTAGGGAAAACCTTTTTGTTGAAGGCTTTGGACATGCACTTTTGATAAACCCTCATATGGTCAAATGATGCTTGACGTTTTTCATCTAGAAGTTCTAACTCTTGAAGTCTCATGGCGCGGTAGTCTTCATCTGTAACTAAACCATGGAGAGAAACTCAAAGTGAAGGAATCTCAACCTCCAAAGGTAATACTGCTTCAACACCATATGCAAGGGAAAAATGAGTAGCCCTAGTAGGAGTATGAATACTCGTTCTATAGGCCCACAAAGCCAAATTTATCTGTAAATGCCAATCTCTACCATTCTTACAGATTATTCTATGGAAGATTTTAAGAATGGTCTTGTTTGATGCCTCTGCTTGACCATTTCCTTGCGGGAAGTAAATGGAGGACCAATGTTGTTTAATCTTGAATTTCTTGCAGAGTTGTTTAAGGTCCTTATTTTTAAACTGGCCTTTGTTGTTAGTGATAATCTCGGAAGGCACTCCATATCGACAGATGATATGGTTCAAAATGAATAGAGAAACTATCTTGCCCAAGGCAACAAAAAGTGCGACAGCTTCTACCCATTTAGTGAAGTAATCAGTAGCAGTAATAATAAACTTGTGTCCACCTGATGAGTTGGGATGAATCTGACCAACAAGATCAAAGGCCCAGCGATGAAATGACCAATGAGATATAGAAGGAATGAGCTCCCTGCCTGGAGCATGTATCAGGTTACCATTTTTTGACACTTTTCACATGAATTTGCAAAAGCAACTGCATCAATATGCATCATGGGCTAATAGTACCCTACCCTAAGAAACCTTCAGGCCATGGAAAGACCATTGGAGTGTCCCCCACAGATGCCCTTGTGAATGTCAACTAACACTTGGTTTGATTCTTCCTTTTCTAATCATCTAAGAAGTGTTCCATCTAGACCCCTCCTATATAAATCACCAGCGATAAGGGAATGGCGAGAGGTGTTTCAGGTAAGGTTTCTACATTCAGATCGGTTAAAGGTTTCAGGTATAATGCCATCACGAAGGTATGAGTAAATGACACCATAAAGAGATGACTCATGACCAAAAAGGGTACAGATAACATGGATTTCTTGGGAGTCAAAGATAGGGTGATGTAGCTCTTCCACCAGGAATTCAAATCTAGATTCATGCTGCTCTAGCTGAAGGAGTGAATCAAGTGTACCCATAGCATCAACTGCTTTGTTTTCTGATCTAGGGATTTGCTGAAATGTGACAAATGTGAAGTATCTCTTCAAAGAATCAACCATTTTCTTGTAAGGTACCATTTTCTCATGTTTCGTTTGATATTCATCATTAACTTGGTTGATTATCAGCTGTGAATCCCCATAAATGTGTAACTCTGTAATTCTCCATTCTATGGCCATCTTAAGTCCATTTGTTAAAGCTTCATACTCAACGATGTTGTTTGTACATGGGAACAATAATTTGTAAAACTTAGGAATCGTGTACCCATGAGGAGAAACAAACAAAACACCAGCTCTTGAACCATTTTGCATAAAAGATCCATCAAAGAACATCTTCCATGTTCTTTCAGTCATGTACATAAGATGCTCATCTGGGAAGTCAACTTGAATAGGTGCATTATCTTGTAATGGGAAATCAGCCAATTGATCTGCTATGGCTTGTCCTTTGATTGCTTTACGCTCAACATACTCTATGTCAAACTTTGAAAGTATCATCATCCATTTAGCAAGTCTACCCGTGAGGGAAACTTTACTTAGCAAGTATTTGAGTGGATCTATTTTTGCTATGAGGTGAATAGTGTGCGGAAGCATGTAATGTCACAACTTTTGGGAAGCAAACACAACAACAAGGCAAGCTTTCTCAATGCTAGTGTAATTAACCTCATATGAAACAAGAGTACGGCTGATGTAGTATATTTCTCTTTCTTTCCCATTTTCATCAAGTTGAGCTAGTAATTGCCCTAAGGAAGATTCTGTCGCTAAAATATATAAAATAATTGGTTTCCCTAGGATAGGAGGCATTAAAATAGGAGGATTTGCCAAGTACTTCTTGATTTGATCTATGCTCTTTTAACAATCCTCATTCCAAACACATTTGACTCCCTTATGTAAGTTCTTATTGAAGGGTTGTGCTCTATCTGCCAGTTGTGAAATGAATCTCCTTATAAATTGAAGACGTATTTGAAGACTCCTCATTTGACTAATGTTTTTAGGAGGTGGCATATCTATGATTGCTTGAAATTTCTCGGGGTCCACCTCTATTCCTTTTGCTGAAATGATGAATCCAAGTAGTTTTCCAGAGGTGACACCAAATGCACACTTTTTAGGATTTAACCTTAGTTGAAATTGTTCCATGCGATCTAGAATTACTTCCAAATCGTCTAAGTGTGTATCTCTTTGTTTAGATTTGGCCAAGGTGTCATCCACATAATCTTCCATATTTTTATGCATCATGTCATGAAAAATAGTTGTCATAGCTCGTTGATAGGTAGCTCCTGCATTTTTCAATCCAAAAGGCATAACGTTCCAACAATAGGTACCCCATGCACAAGTGAATGCAGTCTTTTCTTGATCTAGATGAGCTATCTTGATTTGATTGTACCTAGAAAAACCATCCATCAAAGAATAAATCTCATAACCCGCAGTCATATCCACTATCATGTCTATATTGGGGAGTGGAAAATCATCCTTTGGGCATGCTCTATTGAGATCTCTAAAATCTGTGCAAACTCGAATGAATTTGTCATGTTTGGAAACTGGTACAATGTTTGAGATCCATTCATCATAGGCAATAGCTCTTATAAATTTTGCACCAGGGAGTTTTTCTAATTCTTCTTTGACTAGAAGAGCTATGTGAGGATGCATCTTTCTCAATTTATATTTAACTGGTTTGACATTTGGAGCTATAGATAAGTGATGCATGATAAGATTAATGTCCAACCCTGGCATATATGAATAATTCCATACAAAATTGATCTTCTTGGTTTGTAAGAACTTAGTATAAGCTTATTTTTGTGTTGATGACAAGGACTCATCCAAGTGTACTGTTTGTGGAGCCTCATTTGTACCCAAATTAACTACTTGTGGTGGCTCAATAAGTACTAAAGATCGATCTTAAAAATAGTTAGGGAGACGATCAAGTACCTCATCCTTAGGTGCCTCATAGAGGTTTTCACCCTTGGATACATCATTTATTTTTACTTTTTTTGGTTCTGACACTGCCACACAGTGGTTTTCGCCATCAAAACACCTATTCTTTTGATTTTCTTTTCTTTTTATCCTGTGACTAAGGTACTTGATGTCTGGCTCTGTCATACTAGTAGCTGGTTCACTGGTGAAAGAGACTATAGGTAACAAGCTATCTCATAATCATTTTGGAATGTTAAAAGCTCAGGTTCATGATAGCGTTGGGACCAATCAATAAGGTCGGGATGAACAATGGGTAAATCAATGACTGGTTTAAGGCTATAAATATGAATGATATTATCGCTGGTGATTGAAGAGTCAGAGTCCGTCAGGTATCCCTCTAAGCTACCCAAATCAGGTTTCATCCTAACAAGTGAAGAATCACCCACTAAGGCAACATGTGGGTTCAAAACCTCTAATCCTACACATGACTCGTTGGCTACCTCAAGTTGAGAACTAAAAGTGTGAACAACATCAATATCTCTATCAACTATTGAGGGCTCTGAAAAAGAGTCCCATTCATACTCATTAGAACTTGTATCTAAACTGTGACTAGGATGCTTACACCACAAAGGTTTGGGACATCACGATGTAGAAGGTCCAGTTTCATCAAAAGTAGCACTTTATCTTTCCATTAAATGAACAAGATTCTTATGTTGATGCTCTCTCAAAGGATATTCTATATCTGACTCTTGTTCTAAAGTTGCAACTGAGGCACGGGTGATTGAAATATTTGAATCTCCCCAAAGGAGAGTAGTGGAAGGGACCCAATCTTCACACATATCTTGCTGATTTGTCAAATTAGGTACATACTTTGGTTCATCATCACTATCCACCTTTTCAAAGAGAGGATTAGTACGCTTGTTGCAATTTTCAAATCCTAGGCCAACCAGTTTCTTAGACTTGCGTCCAAATTTAGCATGATCAAGAGGTTCAGACCTAGCATCCAAATTGTGGTTAAGAGGGCCATATCCAGGATAGCCCATATTTTTGACAAAAGTATACCCTCTTCCATAAGCCTTAGGAGAGGGAGAGAGTTTTCATTATGCATATATTTTTCTTCTCTATAGATCCAGTCTCTAACAAATGTTTCCTCTTTCTCATCTTGAATAAGCACCGATGTTTCCACAAATTTGCCAAATAAAGTCATAGCTGAAGAGGAAGGTTTCTTTTCTTTTGAAGGCTTGCCATAAGACCAAGGTGAAATTGGTAATGTTGTGAGGGAGTTGAGTTGATACCCCCCATGCCAAGGTCCATCGCTTTAAGCTTGTCTTTGCATTCAGCTAAGGTAGTACCAAAATCTTTTGCTTCTCTATTGAGGGGAACATGAGCCTCTGATGAAATTGAATTAACAGATAAAGTGTTATCCCCAGGTATACAAATCTCTATTCCATTATAGGGGAACTTAACACATTGATGGTAGGTAGACGACACTGCTTGCATATCATGAATCCATGGTATACCAAGTAAGATATTATACACAAGGGGTCCAACATCAACTATTTGAAATAAAATATCCTTTTGAATAGGGCCAATCCTAACAGGAAGGACAGCCAACCCCTTGGAACTTCTCATCATAGGCTTTGATAGTAATCCTTTTTCTGGTATCTATAACCTCTTCAGAATAACCCAATTCTTTCAAAAGACTAAAAGAACAAATATTAAGCCCAACACCACCATCTATCAACATGCGCCTAACACGGGTTCTATGGATCATGACCTCAATATGAAGGGCAAGATTGTGCGGATGGCTCAAAGCTTTATCATCATCTTCTAAAAATGTAAGGTAATGAGGGCTAGCAATGTGATTAACCATATTCTAGAATTTATCAATATCTAAGTTGTTGGGGACATTTGACGTACGCAAGTCATCCTCAAGGATTTGTTTATGTCTTAGAGACAACTCTAAAAGCCCAAAGATCAAAATATGAGCGGGGGTTCTCTGTAACTGACCAACAAGATTGTAGTTTGACTTAGGATTAACAGTTGGTTTCAAGGTAACAGGCTTAGATGCCACTTGCTTAGGTTTACTGGATTGGCTTGAATTGGGTCCTCTAATGAAAAAGGGACCTTGACTTTGGGTAACAACATTAAGGGCTTGAGATGACCTTCTAGAGTTGGGAACCCTTAGCACCACAACAGGTTATTTATCAAAAATAGGAGGAGAGTCTTCATCTAGATCATAACCATAAGGATCTCTTCCACTCATCATATTAACATTTTCTTCCACAAATTCAAGCATGTTGATGGTATTCTCCACATCTATGTAAGTATAATTGATCTCAACTTTTCCATTCTTAGGTTTAGAGGTTTCCCCCTTTTCATATTTGAGCAAAGGTTTCTTGAATGCCTTGTGATCAACGTTGGTGTTCAATCCATCAATTGTAATTTGTTTACTGTCAATGAGATCTTGGATGATATACCTGAGTTTCCAGCAGTGTTCAGTGTCATGTCCAATACCATTATGAAATATGCAATAGGATTTCTCCCTCCACCAATGTGGTTTAACTATAGGTATATGAAAATTCGCAGCATCTAGAGGACGTATAAGATTGTTAGCAATAAGTTTATTGAAAATTTCCTCATAAGATTCACCAAATTTTGCAAATTGACACTTTTTACCCTTAGGCTTATCTTGGTAGCTTGGCTTACTTTCTTGTTGAGTGGATGTATTGAGATTCACAGCTTGAAAATTACTAGATAAGTGGAGCACAGGTTGATCTTTAGGTTGGGAGGAATCCACAACTCCATCATTAACCACTTGTTTGTTTCTATTCCAATATTGGTTCTTTCCTTTATCCTTGTTAGAGTTGTTGTTTTGACCATTGTTGTTGTTATTTCCATGTTTACTCAAAATTCCTTTTTCTCTCAAAACATCCTTGATTCTACATGCAGTCTCAACCATGGTGTCAAATGAATCAAAAACCATTTTTTCAACCTCATACTGCATTTCGAGAACCAAGTTACTAACAAGAATGTCAATCTTTTCATTATCAGGAATAGTTCTAGAATAGCAAGAGCATTTTCGCCTCCACCTTTGCAAGAAGGTAACAAAGGATTCTCCTTGATTCTGCTTTAAGCTACATAGGTCCAACAAAGTGATAGATCTATAAACATTGTATGTAAAGTGTTGAAAAAATCTATGAAAAAGCTCTTTGAAAGTATTAATAGGAGGAGTTATCTTGGTAAACCATTCCATTGCTTGTCCCTTAAGACTTCGTGGGAATAACCTCATAAGGTATGAATCGTCTTGATGAAACTCAAAACTTGTGGTATAAAACTGGTTTACATGATCACATGGATCTCCACTCCCATCATATCTGTCATATTGAGGAATTTCAACCTTTCTAGGAAATTCTTTCATGTCAACACTCTTATCAAAAGGATTAGGACAAATTGGGTCCAATGAGAAAGAATTCTTAGGTACAGACATCTGGTCTATTGTTCTTTGCATTTCATTGAGCTTCTCATCTTGGGATGGACCTTGCTTCTTGATTTGTCTATCCACATCAAAGTTGTAAGGGACCCTAGCACCCTTGTTGATTAGGCTCTCTAGGAACTTATCCTTGTTTTGCTCCACATATTTCTCCACATACTGTTGAAAAAGTGGTTCTTGTTGCATTTTCATGAAATCTTGGGAGGTGTGATCAAAGTTTGAGCTACTACCTCCATATTGTGAACCATAATGAGCACATTGTAAAGATGGCCTTGTTTTCCTAGGAGGGGTTTGTCTCCTATGATGATCATGTCTAGAAACCCTTCTTCCTCTAGGGCTAGGAGATTGTGATGGTGATCTTGAATGTCTCCTACTTTGTGGAGTCCTAGGAGGAGTGGATGGAGGAGAATTGTTTCCACCATTAACATGCATATTGTTGAATGGATCATTGAGTTGTCGAGCCAAGAGCCTATCTCGCTCCTCTTGAAAGGCTTTTCTTTCCATTTCTATCAAAGTTTGCTTCTCCAAATCTAGGCGTCTAATTTTTTCTTCCTTATGAACTTGTTCATCTTGGAATGCTTTCTTTGCACGCTCAATCCTCTTGAGTCTGCCACTCATGTAATTGGTAGGTGAGCTTGGTCTTGAATTTTGAAACAAGTTGTTGGTATAAGTTGTATTGACATGAGTATCATAAAGTTCATCTCCTTGTTTCTCATGTTGTGATAACTCATCGTCATAAGCATGTATCTTACCTCTCTCTCTCTCTCAGCCCTTTGGTGTGCATCTAGATATCTTGTTGAAATAAGGGGTGAGGTCGGTCTACTGTTATGAGAGGAACCACTGAATGAAATAGCATTTCCACTCTTTGCAAACATATCCTCATAACATTTATCTTTGGCTTCCCTCTCTCTTTGAGTCATTTTGTGACTCATATCCATAGAATAATGAGAAGATGCTAAGGGGATACCCAACTCATTAAGATGACTCTTGGAATCAAACCACACTTTTGAAGTATTTCTAGGCGATTGATCAAATATGGGTTCTTTTCCCTTATGTCTTTGGCGAGTTTGAACTAAAGGTAATTGGTTAAAAACCACTTGAGGTCATTTTCCTTGATTTACTTGATATCTTGTTGTAACTGGCATGAAAGAAAAGGTACTAGCTGATAGGATTACCCTAAGAAACATTGGTACCAAAATAGGATAGAAAGGGCGTTAACTTGCCCAAAAAGAGGTGATAAGATAGAAAATTGCAAAGCAAAATAAGCCAACACTGCCACAGAGGTGCCCAATAAATTCGGGTGAATACCCTAGCACATATGGATTAGGAGGATGGTCTTACCCAAATTATATTGATTGAAATTGAAATTGTATGGAAGTGGATGGACAAGAGACTACCAAAACTCTTCAAGTGTGTTATCAAAGAATCTAAAGGTTTATCTTTTCAACAAGGATAGTTTCTAGCTCACTAAGCGCCAAGCAAGGTCACTTGTGAAATCAAATATTGCTAATTCAAGAGGTCAAATGCAAGAATCCTAAGAAAAACAAGCTTCTAATAGCGGGGTAAGTAATCCAATCTGACCCAGATCAAACCAGAAAATTGAAAATGATAGGACAACAAGCTAAACGGACTAAAAAATGATAGCAAATAGCCCACTGGTAGATAGTTTTGTGCGACAAAATGCAGGCTTGTGTGAGAAAATGCAAGGCCGCGTGACGAAATGCATAGAGCTGCGTGAGAAAAATCAGACTGGTGAAACAACATAGACAGTAAACTAACAGAAACACAAAATATAGTGCGAGGATCCTCAGATAGCCGCGCAAGGAAACACAACGAATGACACGAAGAAACAATTTTATCGTGTGAGGAAAGGACATAGAACTCAGTTTTAGATTGTTTTGAATAACCAACTAGGTACATTAATAGATTTTATCATGAATTAGGCACGCAATACAACAATCAGGGAGTTCAAGCAATCAATGTCTTCAAACAATGAGCAAGGGACAAAGCAACCTTCCACATGAACATGGATAGTGTCATAGTATTTCTACTCCATAAGAATGCTACTTGTGTATGTTCTCAAAATATTTTCCAATCCCGCACATAGTTCTAGAAAAGAAAATTTGGTTGTACTATGGTTCTTAGTAATGGTTTGACTCTGCAACTTTTGCAATCTCAAGTGGGTGAAATCCAATCCCGGTACACTAAGGTTTTGAAACAGTCTGAGAATTTAATCAATCAGGAGCTGCTGAGGAGATTTGACAACCCATAAGAAACTACACCTGTGGAGATTTCTTCCACAAGGACATTTATATAGCGGTTGTTTCTACCATGGTGAAAATGACTATTACCGCTTGAGGTTTCGTCCACATGATTTTCCCAATAAAGGGAGTGTCCACTATGGTTAACCCTCTCTAACAAGGAAGACTCACTATATGGACCACATGGGGACTTGGTTTGGATTCAAGGGTTCCAAGTTTCTGATTCTCCCAAAAGGGAAAAGAGCATAATCCTCTAGCTTCTTCACCTCACCCAAATATAGAAAACAAGATTAATTGACCCACTAATTTTAAATCACCTCATTCAAGGTTCACACAACAACAAATGACACCAATCTCCCCAAAGAGAGAAAGTATCGCCAAAAGTTGAAGCCCAAACCAAGTTGACCAATGAGATAAAAATAAATCCTTCCCTACCTACAAGGGGATCTATCATCAAGAAGAGCTTTGCATGTAAGACAAGCGAATGAAGCCCACTCTCTCAAGATCACTACAAATAGTGTTCATAAGGCCTAATTACTATGTGAAACATATATGCAAGAAAGCAAATCTAGGTCCATTTTTAGAGCACCAATTGGAAATGTGATCTATGAAAGCAAGAAAACACTCAAGCTAAACACATGAGATGTTCATTTTATTTTCAAAATCCAAATGTTATAGAGATCAACAAAATACCTCAAATCCAATGCAACACGAATCATTTTGTTGTTTATCCAAGCAATTCCAAATCAGCAACAACAACAACAAATCACAAATCAAAAAATGACTAGAAACAATAAACATTAGTGGTTAGCACAAAAAATCAGAGATATATGAATATAGTAATGAAAAATAGATCTCTGGTACAGAATCTTGTGCGAGGAAACACACAGTGCTGCACGAGTATCCACACAGTGTCGTGCGAGGAAACAGATATCTCGCACGAAGAAATACACAGCCGTGCGAAACAATACACAAACAGTAGAAAAATATAGAAAAACAACAAACCAGTCCAGATCACGGCCTGATGCCAAATCTCGTGTGAGGAAGTAAATAGAGCCGCGCGAGGAAGTACATAGAACCGTGTGAGAAAACACAAAATCAGCAAAAGCTCACCCAGGAACCTGTAAAATGTCGCGCGAGACTTCCCTACAGACAAAAATAGAAAGTACAGAAAAGATGAAAAATTTGGAAATCTAAAAATAAATGACAAAAAATAGCTAAAAGGACAGAAAACGAATCTCCTGCCCCACGGTGGGCACCAAAAATGTGTGATAAAAATATGTCACACTTCTATGAATCATTCCATTCAAGGTTGCTCAAGAATGAGGCGTCAAATATCGACTCATAGCTCTCTAGTCATGGAGTGCAAAGGTTTGAAATGGAGGCCCTCAGATTGACCTAGTTAGTGCCCATGAAAGTACACCATGAAATGAGAGATTCAATGCATAAAAATGAAAAGCTATTCTACATGATTGCAATGCATGAAAGGAAAATTAATCTAAATGATAACAATGCATGATTATTCTATAAAAGGAAATACAAATGCAAGATTAATCTATGAAAAGAAATATGAATCTAATCTACATGAATAGCCATGGATGCAAGAAGAAGACAAGAAGAGAGAAGTTGCAATATCCAAGCCAAAGTGCTCAAATTCTCCTCCAAAATTGCTCTCCAAACCTGCAACATAACAATACTATGAAAAAAAGATATATGAAAATGAGAAGAAGAGGGCTCCTTATAAAGAAAAGTGAACGGTTGAGATTAAGAGGCAAAAAATCCCACCACTTAGAAAGGTGTGAAGACAAAGGGATTTTATGTAATTTTTATTTAATTTATTTTCTTTTTCATCAAATAAAGTGCTTTAAGTGGGGATTTTTATTTATTTAATTAAAAGAGGGGTTTTCTTTTAATTAAACAAATTAGAAGAATTTAATTTAATTAAATGGGAGGAACTTAATTTAATTAAATAAGATGAATTTAATTAAAAGGGAGATTAAATATTTTAATTAAATAAGATGAATTTTATTTAATTAAAAGGGAGATTAAATCTTTTAATTAAATAAAGATGATCAAACCTTAGGAAATATTGAAATAATTGAATTAATTATAATTTGATCAAGGAAATTGATTTGAATGAAAATGTTCCAAAGCATTGATTCAGGAAATTGATAAATTGATAAAAATCATAAATGGGGCCCATAGTCTAGGCGACCATTTTAGGGTGCATACACAACAGAACTTGCATCCACATGCTCGCAACATCCAATCCACCCTCTTACATGCATTTCACATCAAGTCACTACTTTCCTTTATACAAGTTACAATAAGCAATTAGGTCGGCATGTTAAGACTTCCCCAATGCAAAAAAAATTACATAGACCCTTTCTAAGATACACATGATATCTTACACAAGTAGATAAAAAATAAAAATCATTAGTTACACGCCAAGATCCATAATTCACTCTTGCCAATCACTAAGCACGTTAATAGGTCTTCGCTAGTCCACACAGCTTCAACTGACATCATCAAGAATCCATTGACCCAAGAATAAAAAAGAATGTTTTCCCATGTATCTTGTATCATTCCTTAAGTTTACAAACCATGAACCATTCTCACATCCAAGTTATCCCAAAATCTCAGAGACCATCTCTGTCATAATCCTCTGTCACTGCTCTGTAACCAATCTTCACCAAAAAAATTATAACTCATGCAAATAACAACATAAAATCCAATGAACTTAGACATAAGGTATACATGCATCCCTCTAGACATATCCATACTCATATACTCTAACATGCCTTACAATGTTCATACATATCTGTCAATCTTGCCTGTACCTGTGATAACCACTCTTATGGAGACTTCTACTACATCCAACTGAAACATATATTGACATCAATGAAAAAACATGAATGTCAACATATCTAATAGAAACAATTCTAACAAAAAATGTTGTGACCTTGGTATAAACAAGTAGCTTGTGGTCATGATATATAAGGTGATAATTTTGGTCTTTTGACTTTAGGCATAAAAATGACTTTAGGCATAAAAATGCATCAAAAGATATTATTATTTTTGTGGCATTATTATCATCGACACTAAAGGTATTATTATTATTGAGGCATTATCATCGACATCATCTTGCACTATACTCATTATGAGTATCAAAGGCATTGTTATTAGGGCATCATTATGTTGATGGTTACTGATATCATTATGGTTGTTTTGTTTCAAACCCTAGATGTGGTATGTTAGGGCATAGAATTTTATTGTGAAGGATTGTAGCATCTTTTGAATCTAATCATGCTATTAAGACAGTTACAGGACATTGTGCCGAGGCAATTGTATGGCATGGTGATTTTGGTTGTTCGTTTCATGCGACTTGATCTATTTTTATGGTAACAATTTTGAGCCCTAAGTTTCTTGTTTCTCTTTTCAGGTTACTAAAAGTTTAAGAAAACAAATTTGAAGCTTATGGTATTTCCCTTCTTAAAGGTTTTTATGCATGATACTTGTTGAATACTCTATTTTTTCAATGGCTTATCTAGATAGTTTTGAACCCATATTTTTGAACCCATATTTTTGAACAATGATTGTTCAGTTATGATGACAATATTTTCAAACAATTGTGTGCACAATTGTTTTATGAAAGTTATTCAAGGTTTTGATAAATATATATGCAAGTGACATAGTCTCTGTGATGTATGTTCTATGGAGAAGAGGTTTATACTTTGCTAAGAGTTATTATTGTGTTGTAAGCTTTGATGAGAATTTTTTTTTGAAATTGTCAAGCACTTCACAGTGCTGGTTATATATGCATAAACAGATTCTTGAATCTCAAATGAAAATGAGATAATCAATAAATTCTTTGTATTGAAACATAGATTATACTCTGTCCTTTTATAGAATAATGATGTTGTGAAGGTTTTTCCAGTGAGGCACATTTTTATAGCGAGTTGTTAGTAATAACTGAGAGGGGGGGGGGTGAATCAGTGGCC
>MU226339.1:1058800-1075193 GCA_018584345.1 Thuja plicata | reverse complement strand
CTTTGGTTCAAACTCACAAATTAAGCAATTTGAGTTTAAAGACTTACTTCTTGTTCTTGTACCAAATTTCTTATCTCCTATGATCTAGTCCTTTGGATGGTTCCTTCTTACATATCTTGCAAGTACAGGTACAACTCTTTGCATATCAGCTTGATCTTCATTACCTTGCACATTATCTTGATCATTATCCTGACCGTCGGTAACAACATTCTGACCGTTGGTTACAACATTCTGTTGTTCTGGATTTATGCACTGTTGCTCAGGTAGAGTTGTGGGTTCTTCATAGTATACAAATTTGTTGTAGGCTTCTGGTTCTTTTGTGCTTTCCAGCTCATTCTTCTTTGCAAATTCATCAATCTTGACATTTGCACTTTCAACTATTTTTTTAGAAGCCTTGATTAGACATTTAGAAGCTTTGCTTTTGGTAGAATACCCCAGAAAAATACCCTCATCACTTTTGGCGTCAAGCTTTCGATTTCTTTGATCTTTTAAGACATAACATTGACTGCCAAAATTTTTGAAGTAACTTACATAGGGTGTTTTACCATACCATAGCTCATAAGGAGTCTTCTTTGAGTCCTTTCTCAATTGTACTCTATTAAGTGTGTAAACATCAGTGCTAATAGCTTCCCTCCAGAAGATCTGAGTGATGTCCTTCTCTATCATCAGTGTTCTTGCACAATCAACTTTTTATCTATTCCTTCTTTCAGCAATCCCATTTTGCTGTGGTGTTCTTGGTGCAGAAACCAGTCTTTTTATACCATGCTCATTACAGAAATTAGTGAACTCATCTAATATAAATTCTCCTCCTCTATCTGATCTCAAACATTTCAGATCCTTAACACTTTGTTTTTCTACCATAGCCTTATACCATTTGAACATCTTAAATGCTTTAGATTTTTCTTTTAGAAACATGACTGTCATCATTCTAGAGTAATCATCAACAAAGAGAATAAAATATCTATCTCCATAATAGCTCTTTGTCTTCATAGGTCCACATAAACCAGTATGGACTAATTCTAGAATATCATCAGATGTATGGGTTTTGCTTTTGAAACTAGACTTTGTCATTTTACCTTTTTGACAATTCTTGCACATGATGTTGTCTAGCTTTATCATCGCTGGCAAGCCTCTTACACTTCTTTTCCTGCTTATCTTCATCATGTTGTCAAAGTTCACATGACACAACCTCTTGTGCCACAACCATGTGTCTTCGTTTCTAGTCATCAAGAAAGTGGGGTTAGTATCATTCAGATAGAATAAGTTACCTTTGGTTTGTTCACCGGTACCAATCAGTGTTCCTGATTCATTGAAGATCTTTGCCTTCTTCTTCTTCTCAAATGCTACTTTATGGCCTGAATTATTCAGCTGAGAAACACTCAACAGATTATAATTCAATCCTTTTACCCAATAATATTTTTCACATTTAATCAGATTATTCAGCATTACTGTTCCTTTACCTTCAATTTGACATGGAAAATCATTTCCCATTCTTACTGTACCACCTTTATAGTATTCAAAAGTATTAAAATTTTCTTTGTCACCGGTCATATGGTGAGTGCAGCCACTATCTATAATCCAGATATCATTTTTACCAATATTAGATATGAGTGTAGTTTCTTCATACCTTTCATCTTCATCTGAATCATCCTTCACAGCTACAAACACTATCTCAACATCATCATCCAGTTCAGTGTCAGCATCTTCATCTTTGCAAGCAGCTAGATAGCTAGCCTTCTTGCCTTTGTCCTTGTAATCTTGGGTATCACTTCTTTCTGATTGTCGGTAACCTCTGTAATCTTTGTTATCACCTCTGTCAGATTTCTTCTCAAAAGATCTATTATCACTTCTGTCATCTTTTCTTTTAGGACATCTAGCAGCAAAGTGTCCAATCTATTTACAATTAAAACATGCAAGTGGTAACTTACCTTTGTATTTACCTTTGCCTCTTAGCATTCTTCTTGCCATGAGCACTTCAATTTCATCTAGATCTTCTTCTTCACTTTCGCTTTCATTGTCTCTTCTAGATGAATGTCTCTGACTAGATTTGCTTATTCTCACAGAAGACTTGAATGTAGACTCTAAGCTTGATAAGACACTATTATCAAAATTGTTCATCTCAAATGAAATCAGTCTACCAATCAGGCTATCAAGAGTGACTGTATTATTTGCTACTGCTCTCATTTCTTGAATAGTAGAGACTCTAATAGCATATATAGGCAATAAGGTTCTTAGGATTTTACTTACCATTGTCTCCTCTTCAAGTGTACCTCCAACACCTCGTATAGCATTGACTACTTATTTTATTCTTGTGTTGTACTATGTGATGTTTTCACCTTCTTTCATTCTGGGATCATCAAACTTTCCTCTAAGGCTTTCTGCCTTGGCTCTCAGAACATTTGCATCACCTCCATGTACAAGTTTCAACTTGTCCCACATTGTCTTTGCATTCTTGCAATCTTTGACATCCTCAAATTCAGCATTAGAGAGTGAGGCTGAAAGTTCTATAACCATGCAGTTATGTTCATGCTTTACTCTTAATTGATCCACTGTCAATGGTCCTGTAGGCAACACATATTCAGTTTCTAAGTATTGAGTAATATCATTGCCAATACCTGATAAGTGAAGCTTTATCCTGCTTTGCCATGAAGCAAAGTTTTCCTTGTTTAACTTGGGCACATCTTGTCTGTTCATCTTGTGATCTTTAACTTAGGTCTTGAAACCTTCCTTCTAAGCATACAAGCTCTGATACCAAGTTTTAGTAATAACTGAGAGGGGGGGTGAATCAGTGGCCTCAGAATTTATCCTTTTTAAACTTTAATCCACCAATCAATACTTCTCTAATTATTAAGTCCCAACAAGATGCATGCCATTGAAATACTTGGAACAAATAACTGTCTGTCGGTTTACCTTGTCTGTCCTTATTCTCCTTGATAACCGATAAGCAGTAAACTGTATTTACTGATACTTAGTAAATGTGCAGAGTATACTAGTCAATCCATAAATGCATATGCAGAATGTAAAACACTAAAGTAATAAACCATACACATAACACAAGGATTTTAATGTGGAAACCCTATTAAGGGAAAAACCACTGGGACCGGTACCCCAATTTTTCACTCTTTTGAAGTGAGCCCTGTTAGGAGCCAACCATGTTAAAGGTTACAAACACACTGTTAAGTGTGACCTTGTTAGAGGATTTTCAATATATAGGTTGTCACTAAGTATCTAGCATCTACGCTACCATCCTTGAATCAGTCTCATGATTATCAATAGGCTTTATGCAAATCTTACTACCATCCTTGAATCAGCCTTCTAGTAATCTGTTAGGATATACCTCAATTACAAAAGACTGTTAAGTCCTGCTCTGTTAAGAGACTTATTGCTTCAATGGTTAAACTGAAACAAAAATGACCTATTTCTTATGCAACTTAATTTCAGATTTTTAGATCTATTTACTTACAATATCTCTCTGATCAATGTAACACTACAATTCCTTTGTACTTAACTCTTTCTGCTTTGTGATGCTGTGCTTCTTTTCTCGTCAGTGTCTGCAGAATTCTTTAGCTCTTCCTCAGCTTGATTGATCAGGACTATATTGAAACATAAATTATACTCTATCCTTTTATTTATAGAATAATGATGTTGTGAAGGTTTTTCCAGTGACACATTTTTATAGCGAGTAAGGCTTTGCTAGTGAGGCACATTTTTATAGCTAGTGATTCTTTGTCAATGAGACACAAAAGTATCTAGTGAGGCTTTGTTAATGATACACAAAAGTAGCCAGTGAGGCTCTATAAACAATGGTCTTTTGATTAAGATAGTGAGGCATTTTACCAAGTGGATTTTTATCCCTATGAGATTTTTCCACTCATGAAAAATATTGTGTTGTTCTTCTCTTGTAATTTATGTGATTATCATGTTTCATGCAATTTGGTCTCATTAATTCATTTATCTATTTCAAAAAATTTATGTTTTTATGTCGTTTGAAGATATGCTTTTGGTTGTCACATTTGAATACATTCTAGTAATTGAACACCCAATTATAAGAAAGAAGTTATATATTTAGGAAAATAATTGATTTGAAGTTGATTATTAAAAAATTGATTCATCCCCCTCTCAATGTTTTTCATACTCCAACATATGAGGTATGTCCTTTCACCCGATGGGGACGTGATTTTATTGGGATGATTAATCTTCCATCTTTTGCAGGATACATATATATCCTGACGATGACTGATTATTATACACAATGGATGGAGGCACAAGTTTGTAAGAATTGTACCACCAAAGTTGGCACCAAGTTCCTGGAGGAGTTCATTGTTACCAGGTTTGGGATGCCCCTTTTTTATTGTATGTAACGAACCTTCCTTTTCTTTAGCTTCCCTCATGCAATAGGATTTTGAGAGTCGGGTACTTCTTAAATTTGCATCTAAATATTATCCACAAGGCGATGGGGTAGCTAAATCTAAAAATAAAAAAAATGATCACTGTTATTAGAGGTTTTCTTGATTAGAAAATATTGGCATGACCAAGTGAAATATGCATTATGGACTGATAGGGTCAGGACCAAGAACACACTAGGAACCTCACAATATTATCTCATTTACAGGTTGGATATAGGTTTTCCAATGAACCTTAAGATTCCCATCCTTAAATGCATGACAAGACCTACTGAAGGTGAAGATCAGATCCAATCTAGGCTTATGATCCTTCTAGATTTAGAAGAGAAAATAATTGCCACCCTTGAACATGTAGTGAAACATTAGGTTGTGGTCAAGTGATGGTTTTATAAAAAAGCCACCCTAAATATTTTTAGGATCTTCAACCTTGTCCTCATGTGGCACAAGGTGAAAGAAAAACCAGGAACTGGTACCAAATTTGAAAGATTGTGGTCTGGCTTGTATCAAATTCTATAGATTCTACAAGAAAATACCTTTAGGATTAGTACTTTGGTTGGGGAATTGGTTCTACTTCCTATCAATGGATAATTCTTGAAACACTAATTTGGATCTTGAATGAAGTGGTCTTACCCTATATATAGTAGTTTAGTTATGTGTTCTTATTTTGTTTTAGTTTCATTTTTTCCTTTTCATTCTTTGTTTTGCTTGTTGCTTCTTCTTTTTCTTTTGTGTCGAGATAGGTGATGTTGTCGAGGTTGTTCACATTTAATAAGGACCTTCCAAATAGTTATAGAAAAAGGAAGAGGTATTTCTTATCCAAAACTACATCAAGATTAGCTCTTACTAAGGTCTGATCTAGCCATTTGGTGGAGAGCTGTCTTTCCAAAGTTTATGGTTGATATTTTTGCTAGCTTTTCAATATCACAAGCGTACACACTAAAGATGAGATATAAAATGAAAATTATAATGGGTAGATGTAGATCATATTTATTATAAACATGTTTAACCAGGTGACCATTAGAGTTTTGAAACCCTTCATGAAGTGTTTCTAGCTTATCTATCTTTTCTATAAAAGGACACCTATGTGTCTATTAATATAAAAATGAAAGGCCAAAGAAGTCAATTGAATGAATGAAATTTTCAAAGTTTTTAGTCAGAATTGAAATGGATGATTCTAGAAATATTTACTAGGGCTATGGATGCATGGCTGATAGTAGAGAGAGGTTAGAGTCAAACTTGCAGGGAATCTTGTTGATGCCATGAACGCCTGACTAACAATAGAGAAATCCCTAGTGACTCTTAGTTAACATGGAAAAAGTATGGTCTTTCATTTACATCCTCTGGAGTGATTTTTGTGGAAATATCTCAAAGAATGAATACACATTACACACACATGTTGATTATGCAAGGGTGTTAGTCTAGGGACTTGTGGAAGGGTAGTTTTCTCATCTTATGGCTATGTGCTAGTCCCTTAGTTTGGGGTGAGTTTGAAGGTTGTTTGTTGGTAAAGAAATGCCTTGTTCATTTTGTCTTTTGTCAGGGCCATTTGTTATATCCTCACAAGTCACACCCCATTTTGGTCTTGTGGGCTAATGGGGAGTCCCATTTTTTCAAATTCCTTGTCAGTTAGTCACATTGGGTGAATCAGATTGTGAACTTTATGTTCTCAATAGTTCAATGTCTGATTGTAGGGGTCTTTGTCTCTTTATTTTTCCCTTTTATTTTATTTTCTTTCCTTTTTTTTACCACCTAAGTTGTATGTTTGAGTGCTTTTGGGCATTCAGGGTGCTCTCTATCCATTGGATCACTGACCCCCTGATGACCCAAAACATCAAAAACTTGAACCACCAAAATCTCAAGCCAAAGATAATGTTTTGAGGGCATTAGGTCCTCCTTAGATCCATGCACCACTGATCGATAAAACCCTAATCCCGGATAGCTAGGGGTCAAAGGTGATGTCATCCTAGGTGCCTATAAAAGTGGTTTGATACCATCCTTTATGCATATCGCATTTACAGAGCCATTAGTTTTTTATGTGCGTAGAACCTTCAATAATGATTTTGAGATCATTTTGTGTGTGCACTTAAAGGGGCGTTGTTCACTTTTTTAGTCACTGTTTGTGGTTGATTGTTGGCCTTTTGTTTCTCTAGCTTAGGTCAGTTTCCCCTCCTATGTTGGTTGCGTCTTTTTTTGTGTTGTTAGTTCTTTTGTGTTGTTTATTTTATATTTTTTGGTTCCTCTCCAAAACCTTGGTGGTTGGGAGAAATCATGTTCAAACCCTAAGTTGTAGAAGATCAAAGTCATGGAAATATAAACCCTAGCTTATTATCGACATCAGGGTGTCGGGGATCTCATGATCCCCAATCCCCAAAAGAGGATCAGGGACCATGAGATCCCCAAACCCTTGTATCTGAAAATTGTTTTGAAGGATTAACTTTAGGGTATCTGGGGTATCATGACCCCCGATCCCCTAAAGGGAGGTCGGGGATCACGTATCCCCGATCCCCGTTCCTCGATAATGCATCTATTGCTTCTTCAAGCATAACTATGGGGTGTCAGGGGTGTCTCAACCCCTGATCCCTAAAAGGGAGATCGAGGATTGTGTACCCCATATCCTTGATAACATACAACTGGCAAGGTTTTCTACTAAGGTTAGAAAGGGTTTTCACAATGTTAGGGGTGCTATAACCCATGAATCTTGAAATCTTGAAACTCTATAAAGATCAAATTTAAAAGGCTTTATGCTTATATTAGGGGGTTGTTTTAGGGATTTTTTGAGGTTCTTAGGATGTGTTGTTTCTTGTTTCCATTTTTATTTTCTTTTAGTGCTTAAATTTTTTTCATAGCATAGATTTTTATTCCAATAAATGATGCTGAAAAGTGTCTCATTCTTTAGTACAGAACAACAAGGTATGACAATGGTAACTCCAATGAAGTACAAGTTCATGGGCTACAACAAGCCCTTCAAGTTGGCCAACCTTCATAGTGAGATCACATATCAGACATTGGACTCATGGATCTCAATGAATTATTACAAAGGATAGGGAACCCAAATAACCGTACTCCTGATGCTTCCTCATTGGAAATTGCAATTCTTTTTCATGCATAAGGGTTTTCAGTGTGTGTTCAATCTCAGGATCTCATCATGACCATTTTTGAGCACTCTAAGCCCAAAGAGAGAAGGGTTCTAAACATGCAAGGTGATGCAGTATTAGACATAAGGCCAAATAATATCAAATAAGTCTTTTAGATTCCCATCTCTAATGAATATTTAAAAATATCCAAGGAGTAGGCCGAGAGATATTACAAGGAGGAGCCTAATATAGAGGTAAAAATAAACCAAAATGACCAGGAGAGGCCTTATAAGACATGTCAACTTGACAAAATGAATCTCCATGGGGCATACCTCACAGTCACTGAAGATATGAAGAATTATGTTACTTTGTTGAGAAGAGTTTGTGGTTTACCACATTCAAGACAACTAGAGACATGAATGGTACTCTATATTGATACCATTTAGAAAAGAAAGAAGAAGATAAATTGGGGATAGAGTATCATGTATAATCTCAATGAATAACTCTAGATGGTCAAGACAGACCCAAAGTTCATTATGAATTCATACATTGTTTATCTTCTTGCTATCTGAGCTTCCTATCTAGGGTTGATTGTTAAATGATCATTGTAGGAGCGAAGGTCATATGTATACTGGGTCTATCCTAAGTTGGTGAAAAAGGAAGCATTTGATCTATTTAGCCCAGAGTACTGCATTGTCAACGATGTATTCATTTTTGCAATCATCAGGTCAATTGAAGGGGATTTTTCCAAAAGGATGTTTGTGGAGGTCGCTGCCAAAATAAAGAAGGTGGGAAACTATTATATCTAGTTTATAAATTTTACTTACATCAGAGTGGAGGGATACACATTGTAACCCAAGAAGCTCCCAATGTACCCTTTTGATAGTTTGATTTTAATGGAGCTCTACCAAGGGATTTCAAATGCACACAGACTAATTATGACTAAACATAAGCCTTGTTTCCAATTCCTAATTGGGATGGCTGCTCAATCTACTCAGGATGTAAAAGTTGCTAAGTCTGTATGATTGTAATGGGATGAGTGTCCCTTGATAATCTCTCAATAGTTTAGGGGAAATTTGACCCCATTGGTACATTCAGTCATGTCATGGGGGCTCACTTCAAGCATGAGTGTCATGTTGAGGACTAATAGGAAAATTTCTTAGATAATTACAAAGTCAAGATCCATGATTATTGTAGGATGAACCTAGACTTGGCTCAGGATATTGGTTGATGAACCTGATGACATGATTTTAGGGCTAGACATGCAATGAATTTTATGAAGGACTAGTTAGAAAAACCTTTTAAACTTGAGCCTATGCCCATGATGTAAAAAGGTTGATAACCCCTTGAAGTTGGACATAGGTAAACGAAAGAAGGTGAATATGCCTATTTTTAAGAAGACCCCAACCACTTATCTACCTCAATAAGTCATAGGTAATGCAAGGGAGGTAGCTTCACATATTCCCCCAAAAATCATGAGGTAAAAAAGGGATAAGGACAAGAAACATGGAGAATCCTCTTCTACTTCCCCATCACCTTCTATTGATACACCATCTTCCTCTGTAGCTCCTACTACTAGTGCTACTAATGCCCCTACAATAGATATACCTTCTTCTTTAAGGACAAAGATTAAGCCTTTCAAGATCAGAACAAATAAGCCTAAGCCTCAACCTCCTCTATTTGTTCCTTCACAGAGAGTAAACAAGATACTGGAGAAGAAATATTCCTCGATGCCCCCAGTAATGGAAGCATTAGAAGAAGAAGAGGAAGAGGACACTGGTCCATAATTGGTCAGAAGAACAAGGTCTACCATAGCTTCTACCTAAAAGCTTAACTTGGGAGAGCCTTCCTCAAAGGACATCTCTGAGCCACCTCAAAATGACACAACTTAAGGGGACACAACCAAAAGAGCAAGGATTAGTCCCAGAGATACATACCATTGAATCTAATTCAATGATAGAGAAATAAACATAGGTCGAGGATCCTTTGGGTCTAGATGAGTTTAAAATTTCTAACTTTGAAAATATTCCTAGTTTCAAGGAGTCATCCCACAAATTGCAAACAAAACCAGATACTATAGGGGTATCCTTATAGGGAATAGTTCAGGACCTAGATGGAGATTGAGATGTATAGGAAGAAGCTCCTATCCATACTGAAATCCCTCTGAATATAGATGAGGTACATGGTAGAAATGAGGAGGTAGGAGAAGAGAAACCAAAAGAAGAATAAATACAACAAGAGCCCATTGGAGAGGGGGAGGAGGTCAAAGAAGAAATGAGTTCTCAAACTCCACCAACTGGAGAAGGTAAGGGAAAAATTTAGGAGCAAGCCACTGATTAGATGGAGGAACAAGAAGAGGAGGTTCCTAAGGAGTAAGGTGAAGAGAAAACTTCCCCTTCACATTCTGAGTGGGCATTTGCTACTCCTCTGCATATACCATCTCTAGGACAACATGACGAGAGGCGAGATGAAGAAATCAATATATAATAGCTTGAAACTTATCATCCCCTCTTTGCTAACACTAAGCCTAATTGGTTGATGAAAGAAATTCAACCAAGGAAAATGACTTATCACAATATATAGGGACAAGACTTCTCTGAAATAGGTAAATTTATCCATGAGGGAGAGTCTAGTCAACACATTTATCTCAAAGGATTTCCTATGTCACTAAGGATAATAAAGGGCATTGACAAGTGTAGGAGGTTCTCCCTCCTCAGGATAAAGCAATGGAGGACATAAATCTTGAGGAGTTCATGTTAGAAGAATCTGATATAGGTATCCCTACTCGTGAGGGTGGAAAAGCATTGGTTGCATTAGGAGTTACTTCATTGTTCAAACATATGCATGGCAACAAGACAAAAATAAAGGATTTAACAACCCAACATAAGATTTTGAGGGAATATATAACTTAGGTGGTGGTCCTGATAGACCCCACTAACTCAGAGGGCATTCTTCAAGAAACACTAGAGGAACATACACGACCATCACAGGTGGTCCCTTTTTTCAAAGCCTATGAGGAGTGGAAACAAGAGGTACAACATCTTGGAGAGGACACCATAATACAATTTTTGACACACTTTCATACTATGGTCATGGAGATCACTATATTGAATTATATGATCACTAATGACCAAGCAACCAAAATTGAGGAGACTTCTCTAATGTGGGACGACATCCTCCCAACTTTGAAGATAATGAAGCAGGTCAAAATTATTAACCTGATAGAAGAAGATATTTTTGAGCAAGGAGAGGTAGATAAATTAATACATGGTACATGGCCATGAAATTGGAAGTAAAGGATTATATTAAGATAAAAATCCACATTGAGAACAAAAGGGATGCAATTATCCCTTTGGTGTAGCACATTGAAGCATTTGTAGAGTCTCTGTCTTGTGCACTATATTATGATGAGGATAAAGAGAAAAAATATAGTATCAAACACATTGTTCAACTGTTTAAAGGGGAGATAGAGAGCATAAATAAGAAAGATGACATTGATTGGATGCAAGCCACCAAGGAGTTGATAGACATTGGAAATGAAATGCAACAATTTCAACAAGCGAGGCAACAACTCTAAAAGTTCCAAAAAAACTAGCAGACCCAACTAGAATACTTGAAGCTTACGCCATTTGGAGAGGTTAATACAGTGGTCCAAAAATTTAACCAATTTTTTCCAGACTTGGTGGCACATCTATAGAACTAGAAGAAATTGTATTATATCATAGTTCTTTCATTTTTTGCAGATGCTAAAAATTACAGTGAGCCACAAATTTGGTGAAAGTGACAATTTTGGGAGGCTTGAATCTTCATTTAGATGCTTGTTTTGATGACTTTAGTTTCCCCTTGGGGTCAAGAAAATGAAGGGGGACCATTTTTTGGTAACCGAACATAATAACCCAGCCAAAATAACCCTAGACACAATAACCCTGCCACAATAACCCAAGGACACAATAACCCAGGGTCACAATAACCCATGGACAAAATAATCGATGGACAAAATAACCCATGGAAAAAATAACCCATGGTAAAAAAAAGGGATTGTGAGGCACCATAGAGGATATTTAGGTCATTTTTAAACCATATATCTATTATATACCCCTAAAATAGCCTTAAAACATCTTTAATATGCTTAAATAACTTATAAAATAGTAAATAATTATAGAAATAAAGACAAAATCGTGGGAATAAGATAAATAAGAGTTATTATGAAAAGATATAAGTCAAAAGGCATTATGAAGAGGCATTAAGAGGATATATAAAGTGGTAGAATTATGAGAAGTAAAGGAAGGAAGAAGGGAAGAAGAATTAAAAGTGTGTAGAGTGATAAGAAAAAGAGAAATCAAAATTTATAAAAAAATATTTTTTTTAATATAATTTTTTGAACATTATATTATATTTTCCTAGGGGTTTCTATAAAAGTATACAAAAATAAATATACTTTTAGGGAATCAAGAAATTCTTCATAATTTTTAATATATACATTACCTCTTCAATTTTTAACAAGTCAAAAAAATAAGAAATTATTCATTTTAAATGGTTACACATTTTTGCTTCATCGAGAAGGTGTCAATAAAATGATTTGGCGTTGTGCAGAATATTTTACAAATAAATGTTCAAGTCGGTGCTATACTACAACACAAATAGAATCTGGTGATGTAATAGAAGTACATGACATAATCATGCTCCAAAAAATTGAGATGATTGCTGCCAAACATAAGTTGAATAAAATGAAAGACATGGCATGCTTGACTCAAGACTCTACAAGAAATATCATTTCTACTACATGTTCTTATATTTCATTACCAGTAGCAGGAGCAATACCATCAACTAATGTATTATCCAAAATGATACGAAGGAAAAGAATAAGATTTGAAGCACCACCACCAAATCCTCAGACATCGAGAGATCTTATCTTACCAATTGAATATACAATCACCAATAGAGGGGAAAAGTTTCTTTTTCATGACAGTAATTATGAGAATCATTTTTTAATATTCACCACCACACAAAATTTGCAATTACTAAAAGAATTTGAAAATTGGTTTAGTGATGGTACATTCAAAACAGTACCAAGTATTTTTCAGCAGTTGTACACAATTCATGGCTTGAAAAATGATGCAATATTCCACTCATCTATATTCTTATGACCAACAAAACAAGATCCACTTATACACAAGTACTTGTAAAATTAAAATAACTGCAACTTGATCTAAACCTAAAAACTATACTTATTGATTTTGAATTAGGTTTCAAGGGAGCTATTTCTAAATTTTTTCCAAATGTCACTATTCGTAGATGTTTTTTTCATTTCTCTCAGTGTTTGTGGAGGAAAGTTCAAGAAGAAGGTCTACAAACACATTACAGTGCCAATGAAGTATTTTCATTTGAGATCAAAAAACTTGTTGCATTAGCTTTTGTGCCTCAGATATATGTAATCAATGCATTCGAAACACTTTTACAATATCCTTATTATATAGAACATGAGGAGACTTTGCAACCCATAATTGGTTATTTTGAAGACACATGGATTGGAATACTAACTAGAAGAGGCAACAGACAGTCACCGAAATTTCTAATCACAATGTGGAATTGCTATTCAGCTATTCAAGTTAATCTTCCCGAAACCAATAATTCTATTTAGGGATGACATAGAAGATTTAGTGAATTGCTTCAATCATCGCATAACTCAATCCGGAAATTCATCAAAGCAGTGAAAAAGAACAGGGTCTCCAAGAGAATAAAATAGAACAATATATGGCTGGACATACTACACAACCAAGCAGGAAAAAATATCGCGAACTCAAAGAAAGACTAAAAAGATGAGTTGATTGTTATGAAAATAATAATATTATAGATTATATAAGAGGCATTTCTCATAATTTGACACTTTAATTGAAAATTTGAATAAAAAATTTTTTTATAAATATACTTGTAATTTATAAATGTTGTTTTCCTTTCTTTATAATCTTACGGGGTTATTTTGTCCATGGATTATTTTAACTGCGGGTTATTTTGGAATGGGTTATTATGACCCTGGGTTATTTTTTCCTCGGGTTATTGTGGTCGGGTTATTCTGTTGAGGGTTATTATGTCCTATAATCCCATTTTCATAGTGTTTAACTCATCCATTTTTCTGAAAAATAGATCCATGCATCCACATTTTTGTTGTAGCTAAACTCTAGTTCGAACCAATATTTTAGGGCATATTTTGGGTTTAAATGACCTCTTCTTGAGTTGTAAATGCGTGAAACTCAAATTGAGATTGTAATGTAATGGTTTAGGAGTTGTTTTTACATGTTAAACTTAAGTTTTCATTTCATTACGTCTAGAAATAATGCCCCAAAACTCTAGTTATGGGTTTGACGATTTTGAATTTGTAAAAACTATAAAACTCAATTTTGATTTGTAACAAGGTTAAGATTTTTGTAATAGAAAAACATAGGAATTTGGTGTTGCAATCTTGGTGTGAATTTATGCTGATTTTGTGAGTTTGAATGATACTTTTGAATCAAGAGCAATTGCAAGTTCTATGTGGATTTACTTCAAATTTTATTTAACTTATATTAGTTGTGAGGAATTTACTTGTTGTGGTGGATTAATGGATCTGCTCAATTCTTGATGTGCCAAAGGATGAGTTTGTCTCACATGTGTGCATGAATGGGTATGGCTGTATGATTTTGATGAATTTTGAGATATATTTTTTACTTCCTTAGATGATTGCATTTGAATAGTATGAATTGTGGGATTCTAGTTTATGCTATTTCAAGTTTTAAAGATCAGATATGTTCTTTCTTATGCAAGTTTGATTTTCTCAGGACTGATGTTTGTAGGATTCAAATTCCAGTTATTTTCTTTAAATCTCTCATTACCCTGCATCTTTTGAAATTTGTTGAAATTGTAGACTAGAGGTAGCTAATAGCATTGATATTAATTTGATATAATTTTTTTATTTTGCAAATTTTATATTCCAAATATTCAGAAAAAAAGAGTGAATAAAAAATTTCCAATTTCTTGCTCAATGAACCAACAAATGCCCACCTTGTGTACTTACACATAAATATTCAATGATCTTCTAGTATGATTGTGACCCAATCATAGAGAACCTTGGGAGCAATTTTCATTTCTCTTTCAAGAGAGGGATTTGATTTTCTAGTCCCTCATGTTGCATCGTGTCAACACTACAGTCAACAAAAACTATCCTTATTTGGAACACCACCCATCATATGTGATTTTCCTTTGTCCCCTTTATCTATATTTGGAGCTATGCAAGGAGGAGAATTACTAGCCCTAACAAATTATTTTACCCTAGGACATTGTTGGTGAAGTTGTCCATACTCATGAAAAATCTGACACCAAAAAGGAAGAATCTCATAATCTAACCATTGAACCCAAGGCAAAGATCTTAGAAATATTTATAGAGAACCTGGAAAGGGTTTATTTAGATTAATCTACACATATATATGAGAAAATGTAATTACCTTTCATTGAGGGTTTGTTGAGCTATTGTAGTTGGCTTCCCAAGCATAGCAACAATCCTTTGTAAAATATTATCTCTTAGAAACTCCAGTTGAAGCTGTGGGAGACAAACCTGTTGCCCAAATTTCTCATTTCCGTGCAATTTGGCCTGGTTTGCCCTTTCTTGTTTCCTCTGTCTTGTTTTCTAGGCTTCATGTCTGAACCCTCAGAACCCCTATAAACCCTCAGTCTTTCATGCAAACGAGATAATAAACCCTAAGCCTTGGCTCGTTTTATTTTATCGTTACCTTTTTAAGTCACTTAAGACATGTGCCATAGGTCAGGTCGCTTGATCGCTTTACCAGAATCGAATATGCTAAATCATCTCCCGACTTTGCTTTTGCCTTGTGTCGCGTAGTCTTGTTAAGAAATGGAATATTCTCTCAGTGACTCGAGACTTAGCGATTTCCTTTCAGTCGGCTTGTCGCTTGAACTCATGATATAAGCTTTTAAAAGAATGGGACCCGCCTCAGTCGGGTAATCGCGAGAAGAATTGGCAAGTCATAGAAATGTCTCCCGACCTTGCGATTCACTTCATGTCGCATAGTCGCTGGATCAGCTCAGTCAAACAGTTAGGCTCTTTCTTCAGTCGCGTGATTAAATGGTGGTTAAGAGATAACATTCCCGACCATGCGACTAACTGTTTGATGTTAGTAGAAATACTCAGTCGGGTTGTCGCTAGATAGGGGCGATGACTCAGTTGTTCAGAAAATGTTACATGGAAAAAAGAAAAGATGACAGGGGAGAACGCTCGGCAGCCATGGTTTCTGTTTGCTCATGTTCCAGTTTTGATCAGAAGGGTTTTCTAGTCACAAGGGTCATGAACAGGGCAGTCTGCCGATATTTGAGTAGATTTGTTTCAATGTCGGTGAACAGGACGAGTTTCAGTGTGTTGTAGGAAAGAACAGAGTTATGACTGAGTTTCCAGAAGTACCAAGAGAAGGGAGAAGAAGTCTTAGGCGGTGACAAGGAGAACACTTGGCCATGCACTGTTCACGGACAAGAGAGGCAGTTATTGCAGAGAAGTATAGGTGAACAGGTGTGCACGACTATTCAGAGTGAACGTAAATGCTACTATCCACCGTCTACCAGATCTGATTTTCGTTTGCCAGATCGAAGAGGAGCATTTAAGTTGATATTTTGAAGAGATGACTTTCAGGGGTAGGCGGTGGCTAGACAAGGAAAAGATTTGATCATGAAGTTATTGCTAAAAATGCAGTTGGCTTTGAAGTTGTATAAATATGAGTTGAAGACTCATCTTCTAAAAAAAAAGAGGTTGGAAGAATGTAGAAGGCATGCTTTGTTGGCAACTTTCTGATACTTGTAGTATTTTTTCTCCTGTGTCTAATTCTTTCATCCATCTACTTCTCTTCTGGTTCTATGACAGCTTGCTGTTATCGT
>MU226339.1:986976-1000626 GCA_018584345.1 Thuja plicata | reverse complement strand
CTTTTGGATCTCTATTTTAGTGGCATCAAATTATATTGGCAGCCATTGTAACTGTGCAGAAGAAAATTTAATGAAACTTTTGCAACCACAAATTTTCTGAGAGCAGAAAAACTGCCTCTACTCAGAGCTGCATCACTTTTGACTCAGTTATAATTTGGGAAATCGCTTCGGTGGAGTTGGGCACAATTAGGATATCTCCACCATATCCGAACATGAAGGCAATCCAACGGTGGAATAATTAGTTATGCCCCCCACACCGAGGCCTAATTTTACTGTCATAAATA
This sequence comes from Thuja plicata, assembly GCA_018584345.1. NCBI lineage: Eukaryota > Viridiplantae > Streptophyta > Pinopsida > Cupressales > Cupressaceae > Thuja > Thuja plicata. The sequence goes on along the minus strand of MU226339.1, from coordinate 1,000,342 downwards.
TTTTTAAATCCGCCTAGCAGCAAGAATTTTTATTGATGATTAATGTATTCATGTGCTACTTGTCCAAATATCATTTGAAGAGGATAAATTGCATCCTTATAAAATTTTAAATCAATAGTTTATTTAGAAATAAAAATATAAATGAGAGAAGATCACAAGAGAAAAAAAAAAAAAAGATTAGAGAGGAAATGATTTTCAAGAATCGGTTACATAACCAGATAACTACCAATAAGATATTATTTATTGGGGAAAAGTTGATGAGATGGGGTTCTGCTTCTTATTTTTCTAAGTTTGTGTGCTCCAGCAAGGAAGAAAGTTTTTTTATTGTAATTGGGGAAAGAGGGATTGAATGTAATGTTTTCAGTTATGGTTTATGGAGGAGTAAATAAATCTTTGAGTCTTTTACTGTGTATTGAGGAGGAAGGAGGAATATGTATCAGATCTTTGAGTTTGAATATATTTTTCTGATTGAGAGTGATCTGTGAGTCATTTCAGTCATCTTCTTATGTTGTCATATTTGTACTCATAAATGTTATTAGATCTGTGAGTTTATTCATTCATGTATCTGAAAACAAATATTAAATCTTTCTCATGCTCTTACAATGGGAAGAATAAGTGAATGGTCTTTGTGCCATGCATTTAGTTTTTCTTTTAAATTATTAAATCCACAATCGCATTCACACCATGTTGATGGGTGAATGTTGGTATGCCTTTGTGTCTTCTAGTTAAAGACATAACCGATATTTAATTTCATTGTAGATCTTTCTAAGAGGGAGCTGTACCTCTCAATTCAGAGGAAAGTTATCAATCTAATGATAACTTCTCCAACTGTTAGTAGCATTTGTACTTTCATCTGGGCATTATGAGTCAATTTGTGTTGGTATTTTTAAAGTACAAATATGTTTACTAACAGGTACCGACACCATGTCCTCTTGTGGGTACTTTTGTGTAAAATTATACTTTAGATGTGTTAGCTTAGTCATTTAATAGCTTCTAGGAGCTATAACTATTTGTACAATAGTGCAACAAATAGACAACCATCTAATGTGATAGCATCTCATGCCATATTATCTTTCAATAACCATTTTAGGACCTACTATGTGCTAAGGCTAGAGGTAGCTACTCAAGAATTTGAATGAATCGAAAGATCACATACTCTTTCATATTCCCCTCCCAAGATCATAATTTGAATATATCTTATTGAACCTCACAAACATATCTCTCATACATTCATTCTCTCAAGCTACAAATCTTAGGTAATTTTTTCAGTGTACTTTAGTACTCTTCAACATGGTAATATTCATGTGAATACAACACTTTTTAGCACTCTCTTGAAGTTCCTAACAACACTTACCAACCAACCTAGTCTCCCTTGGTTTCTTCAACAAGTTGTGGTCACTTCAAATGTTCTTGTTTCTATATTTAATGTCATTTTTAATAAAGGTAAAATAGGTTTGAAAGGCACTAGACACCCTTCACCAAATTTTGTCTAATATAATAAATGATACAAGGTGATAAAAAATAAAAACCAATAACGAGAAACCAAGAAGGAAACAATTAGAAATAAAACAAATAAAAATTGGCCAAAACATTAAGAGAGGTCTCAACAAGATTGGACCACAACACCAACAAGCCATACTAATCAGAGAGGCTTGTAGGTGATCCTGACCATAACATTCCAAGGATAAGCTTGATCCAAATGGGTCACTCTAAGATTCTTTGAAGATTCAATCTCATCCACCAAATCTAGGTTCTTTTTTAATCTTGAGGGAGGTTCACCTTAGGATCTATATAGATTAATTCACATCCAAGCCCATATTAAGAGCAAAAGAGGAATCATGAAATAGATCACAATATATTTCTTGTTCCTTATGGAGGGCCCCTAAAATTTTCAATGAGAGTTATGATAGAGAAGCCGTAAACATTTTCTTAAAAAAAAGTACCCTTGAAAGAAGGAAAGGAATCTTTAAAGATCTAGATGAGTGGGAAAATTATCCAACTCTATGAAAGTGAGAACTTACCAAAGAGGGAGATTCAAAGTGAATAATCTGCTCCCAATGACCCAACTTGGAATGAAACTTAACAATTATTAGTAGAAGCTTACCAATCTCAATGCAAACATAACATCTAGAAAAAAAAAGAAAAAGAAAAGTAGACATTTCATTTCCTTCATGATCCTTGATATGGCTGAAAAGGAATCAAGACCAATAGTAATAAGGTTTGAAAGATCCCTTCACGAAAAACTTCCAAGGGAAGTGTTGGGAGCCTCACCCAAATAGGGACCTAGTTGATATTTTCCTTGGACGCATCAAATGCGATTAGATCCATCATTTTAAAAAGATGATAGATTTTCCAAAGAACTATTTAGGCTAACCAAGAGTGACATCCTTTCCCTCCTCGAGGTTTTTGAAGGAGAAAAGAACCCATTAGGCATAGTACAATGTCATCTTTGTTAAATATAGAATAGGGACAAGTAACTTTCAAATATCAATTGCAATTGACTTCTTTCCTTAATTCTCAAATAATACTTAAAATGATAATGATTGAAGTAAGAATAATAGTCTGTAATACCACTTCTAAATGATTATTGTTATGTTATACAATTGATATGATACATGAGTTCAATATCATTGTGATCTCTGATTCAACACTTAGGTACATGCAAGATGATTTGGTCAATATATCTGCACTTAGTGCAATGTACATAATGTTAAGAATATCTTTGTTGTCTCTGATATGATTGATGATAATTATGCAAGGATGATCTTAATATCTAATATGTTTTTATGCTAGATAATATTAGCCTTATTTGGTACAACAATGGAACATATGATATATTATCTTCCTATGGCTTATATCTATGAATGCTATTTCTGATCTAGATATATAAATTTGTAGGTGTTCTTAATAATGCTATTGATGTGTCTGATATTTATCCTTAAAAATATGTAATTATCTTTCCAATCTCTTATGGAAATGGTTGATTTGTAATGATGATGCTCTTCCTAATATTGAACTTGATGTATATGCAGTTGATTTGACAGTAGGCCATTTTCTCAATAGAGAAATCCAATAAGGATATATAAAAGAGATAAAAGTGATTTGATGATGCTTGAGGGAATAAGTTTGTTCTTCATCTTATATCTTGCAAGATCAAAGTTGCCTTGTTCGATGTAAAGACATAACTCTTCCAAATTGCGCCTCTTCATGACATAAACAAATCCATTGTTAATAATTGCCTTCCATGATTTATTATCTATTATCTTAAATGACATTTTTTGATTGTTAATCGTTGTCATCTTAGTCATTAATTGTTATCTCTTTTATATATCATTTCTCTCCTCAAGGTTTGGAAGGAGAAAAAGAACCCATTAGGCATAACAACCACTTGTGACTGACCGATGACACTCCATCTCATTGCAGACTAGTTGCAAACAAAATCAAGATTCAAGTGGGGGCTTGAGAACCTCATAATGAGAGAATTATCCATAGAAGAATTTTTTTTACCAAGGAATTTGAAATCCTAATTGTGGGGAAAAATCCCACTAGGGAAAATGAGTTAGAAATAATAATCTTCCCCTCAACCTAAACATGGGTAGGAATAGTAGCAGCCAAAATCCCATCAGATTGAATCCCCTCACACAAAGAGGAAGAAAGGGGCTCCTTCACAACAATTTCATTCACAATAGATGAAATTATCTCATCCTTCACAATTGGGGTATATGTCACATCCCACTTCAGAAGGATGTGATAGAGGTTGAAGAAAACCCATCATGAGAGAATAATCAAGGTCACTTGACCCAAATCAAGAAAACATAGACTCAATAGGTGTTTGCAAAACCTTTCTTTGAATTTTATTCAACACTAAGCTTTTCATTCTTGAAGATCATTTTTTTGCATCTCCATTTACAAATCCATGAGAGATTCATTCTCTTCAATCTCCTCCTACTTGCTTTATTTTTGAGTTAGCTCTTCCTTCTAGTCATCCTCAAACCTCTAATCTGTTGAACAATTCCAACAAAATGTTGAGTGCATTTCCCCCTCCTCCCTGACCCAATCAACCCCCCAAAACCATCTCATCATCTTTTGACTTGCCTCCATTGTCTTCATCATCATCACAAGCCCCTTCTTTACTGCATATGTATGAGGAAACACTTTATTTATATATTCAGTCCCTCTATTTGTTCTGATTATCTTTAGACATTTTCCACTTTGTTTTTTAGTCAAAGCTTTAAAATCTTTAAACTTATGAAACACTTCATCCTTCTTTTGTATAAATTATACCCAAATTTTTCTAGTATAGTCATCTATAAAGGTGATAACATACTTTGATCATCCAAATGAAGGTGTTTTAAAAGGACCCATTACATCACTATGAACCAAATGTAAAGGAGTTCTTGCCCTCCATGATTTTCCTTGTGGTAAAATTTCCACATGTTGCTTTCTCATTGAACATCCTTCACATACCTTATGACTTGGTGAGATTTTTGGAATCCCATGCACCATATTTAATATTCCCATAAGCTTGAGACTTTGATTGTTGATATGTCCCATATGTTCATGCCATAACCTTCTCATACCATCATATTTCATGAAAATAGCACACAGATTCTCATCTCCATTGTGAGAAGTAAATTCTTAAAATTTATATAATCTATTCTTATTGTCCTGATTGTCACATGTAGCTTAGGTTTGCTTCACCATCACTCATAAATTGTGTTTGTATTTACTATTGTTACCTTTACCTATTTTTTAATGTAAAATCCTTTGTTTTGTACTTGATGCCATTGAGTTTTCACTTCCTTTCTCTTATACACACTAGTTTGTCACTCATTGTGTATCTAAAACTGACATTCATAGATTTATCACTATTTTTAGCTCCTAGACACAAGTAGGATAATCAAACACATATTTTTCTATTTTTTGGCTACTCACGGAGGTCAAAAGACCAAACTAGGAACTTGACCATTCCTTACAAGATACGAGGTAGTATCAAACATTTTTTTTGTTCTAGCTACATATATTTAGAGGACTAAAATCACACAAAGGTTTCATTCTCAGGTGGTCCCACAATAGTGTGTCCCACTTTTTGGCCAACTTTGACACTGAGATCAACATTCTGAGAAAAAACTTCACTTTCGAACACCTTTTGCCACAAAACTATTAGGAATTTGAAGATGATATAAAATAGAGTCTTTTAGCATTTTATTTCTAGTTTCTAAATATATTTACAAAAAAATTAAAATTCATTTTTCCTTCTCCTTCAAAAAGTGGTTTGTGTGAAAAAAGTGTTTTTAAGGAGTGTCTGTCACTTGGATTAGCATAATTTTTTAAAAAATATGATAACAATGTAATTATTTTGAGGTTATATTTGTAACTTCAATATCTAAAGGATGCAATTGGTTTCATTCAGTTTGGGTCAATAATTCATAGTTTATTAAGTTCTAAAGTGACAGTAACTATAATTTAGACATAAGGTCTTTTGGATCACTCTAACTTGATTTGTATATATCAAAATTCATTTTTTCTTTTTTTTCATAGAAAGGTAACACAAATACTCTTTTCCTACATATTTTTCATAAATTTTTTTGTAATTTACTATTTCTCGAAGCCTCGAAGAGACAGGTTGTTGAATGGCCAAACAACCTATATTTAGTTAAAGTAAAATTTGAAAGTGACAATGAACTTTAAAATTATATTCATTAGAAAACTTGCTTCGAATAGCATCATTTGACATCATGTGTTTCAGAAAATCATCTTGTTTGGTCCTTGTCCCAAGTCTTAAAATACCATTTTTTTGGAGTTTTCTTTTTTTCTCGGGGCAAAATTTCAATTTTGGGGTCTTCGCTCGAAGACCCCCTTCGCACGAAGGTTTCTGAAGGGTTTCGTGCGAAGGGGTCTTCACTTGAATCCCCCATGGTAAAAGTGTGGGGGGAAACTCCCCGCCAGAATTTTACTCAACCTAGTTCGCCCGTACTAGGTCGGCTAGTTATGATATGTTTTAAACTTTTTTTTAATGGTATAAAAGTAAATCTTTTTGTTTTTATTTTTCACCGAATTGCAATAAATTAATTCACATTTTCTATTATTGGTCAATTTTTACAAAAGCATTTTTTGGAGGAGAATTTCTATTTGTTCTTTTTTCAAAGGCATAATTTTGGAGAGGAGAATTACTATGAAAGTAATTTTTCTAAGACAATTTTTTTAAGACGAGAATTTTTATTGCTGATCTTTTGGAAGACATTTTTTGGAGAGAAGAAACGGGGAACAAGAAGGGAAGACAAAGTAAATCTGCTAGAAAAAGGTCACCTAGTACCGAACAAAGAAATCGTGAAGTTGCATTAGCATATTATCATAAAACTAAATAGGGTATGGACTTAGACCTCTAATTTTATGTACCCAAATTTTATGGATGTATATGATTTATTTTTCTCTAATTTGATTCATTTTTCTGCATGTAGTTGTATCATCTTAAAATGGAAGCACTTCCATTTTGATAGGTTTAGCACCCTTATTTAGTATGTTTGCATATTAGATTTGCATCTGTGCTTGATTATACATGTGTAGGTGAAATTAGGGTTAGGATCTTATAGATCCTCCTAGATTTCCCTCTCCATGAATCTTCTTTCAAGGTAGGACCTATGTATTGGTCCTCCTGGGTCTCATCCTACTCTCTCTCTAGGCCTCTAGGCCTTCCTAACATTCTGGCACATTCCCCCACCTTCCTAGGTCCCCGGCTGACTTGGGAACCTCTCAGCAACTTTCTGGTGACCTGCCTGAAACCTCAGGTCAGGGTTGAGGTCGACCTTAATCTAGGTCAGGGTTGAGGTTGACCTTGACCTAGGTCAAGGGCAAGGCCGACATAGACCTCTATTGGGTGTTGGTCCCCACTTTCAAATCTGGAGCTTATCGGGGTCTGAAACTTAAAATAGGTCCCCGGGTCTGGATGCGGAAGTGTTTTCTCTGATATTCAAATTAATACATTCCCTCCTTGTTTGGTGATTGTGATTGGACCATGATTCAAGGTAGAACTTGAATTAGGATCCCTTGCATTTCCCTAGGAGACCTATGTTGAGATCTCTATATAAACACTCTCTTTTTCCTTCATTTGATCATGAAACGAAATCAGGAGATGACATGACAAAATGATGATGCAAACAAGCGAGAGGATGATATAGAAGGACAAGATAGGAGGACATATCATCATCTTCAATCAAGCATTTTGAGGACAAGATATGGTGGATCTTTAGTGAAGCAATAAATCTCTCTCTTTAGATCTACTATTCTCAACATTCAAGCATTAAAAGGACATTATCATGGGGTAGAAACTATGGATTATGAGTTGATGGGAATAATTTAGCCTTGGGGGCTTGGTATGCTTTCTTTGTCATATTCAAATCTATGCATTGCTTTCTCATTTTCATGTTATGTTAGGATTGTTAATCTAGAAGATTAGATCTTAATATTACATGTTTAAAGACTCTTTTCAAAAGAGCAATACACACACAATATACATTCTATATTCGACTATTCATGGAGGTGGAGATCACCAAAATGAGGGTTTGACTAAGGCAAAACCCTATATATCCGCCCCAAAACCCCTCTTTTCAGATATTTGTAGGTGCTATTTTTAGGAGTTCCAGGTATAGAATAGTAGATTTGAGACCAAATTTGGATACCCTTTTCAGCGAACTTCCGAGATCCTTGAACAGATTTTCTATCGACACTGTGCAGGTTAGGGTCAACATTATTGGGTTAGGGGTGAAATTTTTGGGTCAAGGTTGACCTTTTTCATAAGACAACATCGGAACAGAAAAAGATTTTTGGGTTTTGTTCGTCTCTGCGTTCTGGTTTGGGATCAACTATCATATTTTCTAGAAACTCAATACAGACCTCAAAAAATGAGTTTTTCTAGATCTGCTATGTTATGAGGTAGGTATCTTATCCCACTATTCTTTACAAGCTCCTTTCAATCCTTTTTATCATAATAATAAAGTGTAAGAAACTAAAATTGGCCTTAGGATCTCATTATGCAAATCTTATTTAAGCAATCCTTTATGAGCCAAATTTTATCTATTACATTTTGGTGAACCCGCGATAGACATCTCTTTCTTTTCCTTGGTGTTAGAATTACATTTCATATTAGATCTTGCATGCATATAGAAGTAGGTTTTATTTTATGCTCTTGCATTTACATTTCAAAATTTATAAAAATCACAAAATTTCTTTAAAAATACAAAAACATTTACATTTTACATGTTTGTAGTGCTTTCTTGTGTTCAACATGTATGATTTTTGTTTTGAATACTTTGATGAGGATTTTTTTGTACAAAATGATAGATCCCTTAATGAGGTACATGGAAGTGAGAATGAAAATGGTTCAAATGTGATCACCATGGATCCTATTCCTATTTCACCCTCCTCCACAACCTCTTCAACTGACTTTTACCATAGAGTGTATGCATGGTTACCTTTAGATTCCTGTATTTGCAACATTGAGACACCTAAAAAGTTATTTCCCAAACCTTTGATGATGGTAAAAGGATGTCCTCAAATAACTATTAAGGGAAAACCCAGAGATCCCTTGGATTTCTTTGATAACACAGATTCTGTTTCACATGCTTATCGCACATGAAATAATCCTCAACCTACTATCCCAACAACTTTACCTCCTTCTCAACCTATGCTTCCTCAAGCACCTAGGTTACCTTCTTCCTTTAAGGAGTATGACTTAGTAGAGCAGTTACGTGCTACTCCAGCTAAGATATCTTTATGGGAATTACTCCAAACTTCTCCTACATATCATGAGGCATTGCAAAAAGCTTTATCTACTCTCCCTGCTATGCCTCCTAATCAAGAAAACATTAATTCATTTCTAGAGTGCATGCATACTATGCCTTCTATACCTCCTATTGTGATTTCTGATAATGATTTACCTACTGTTGAGGTGCAGAATCAATATGATGCTCTTATGGTTGCTGTTTAATCTGGGCTTAATGTTTGTAGCATGGATATGCTTAAGGAAATTAAGGCCGATCTTACAACTATTCAACCAGATAATATTCCTATTCATGGATTTGATAATATCGCAAAGAAAACTTTGGGTATTATTATGCTTCCCATTAAAGTTGGTCCTGTGATTCTTTACACTCCTATCCATGTCATGCCTGGACCACTCAATTATAACCTTCTATTAGGAAGACCCTGGTTACATACTATGCATGTGGTTCCTTCTACTCTTCATCGCAAGGTTAGGTTCATATACAACAATCTAATGTACACACTACATGCGGATGATTAACCAAATCCTTGCCTGAATACATAATATGCTAAGGTTCTTGAGCCTATACAACCAATTAAAAAACTTGAATAACCACCTGAGGTTAAACAAGATGAGATTCCATCTTCTTCCCTAGCGGAAGATGATTGGGGAACATTGGATTTTAATCCTACTTTTCTAGGAGAATATAAAGTATCAGATTTGGAATTTATGAAAGAACAAACTAAGTTTGAAAAACAAGTTTTTATTCCTTCTCCACTTTCTAAGGCGTTAAAAAGTAACTTTGTTGCTGCTTCTCATGATGAAACAATTGAGACAATAAAACTAGATTGCTATGACATTCTGACATATGTCGCTCCTTTAACTCAATCCGATATGGCCGACAAGTATGGTTCTTGTTATCATCTACTCAAGAAATCAGGATCTAACGGGAAAGGTTGTGGTAAGTATGAACAAGGTATACAAGTACCCCTGGATAACGAAGGTTGTGATTATACTTATGCGTTAGGATTCAATCCTTATAGGCAACCATCAGCTTTTCCTCTTAATGTTAATCATATTTGTGGTGGACATTTGAAATTGGTTAATCCGCTTCTCCTTGACATGGATCAAAATCCTAGTTCGGACATCTTTCCTGAGGATGAAGCCCTCACTAATTTTTTAGGAGCTTATCATGATATAATACATTTCATCATAAAAGGAGAAGGTTATATTGCCTGAATAGTGAAGCCTATTTTGGAGAACATGATGAATCAGATATTTCCCCTTTGCCAATCGATTCTCCCACACAAAGTAACTTATTAATAACTGAGACCATTGAGATTCAAGTAGATGAGAGCGATGTTGAAAGAACAATCAAAATTGGGATGTGTTTTAATCAAGATGAACATGATCAACTGGTTTCTCTCTTGCTTGAATATAAGGATATCTTTGCTTGGACATATTCAGATATGCTAGGTATAGACCCCAAGATCGTCACTCATAATATTGTCCTTAAAACCAATGCTAAACCTATGAAATAGAAGATTTTCAAGATGAATCCCAACATTGCTTTACTAGTAAAAGCTAAAATTGAAAAATTACTAGGTGCCAGATTCATCCGCTCTATTGATTATTCTGAATGGATTTCCAATATTATGGCTATTTCTAAAGGAGGAAACAAAATAAGAATGTGCACTGATTTCTGAGATTTAAATAAAGCATCCTTAAAAGATGACTTCCCACTACCTAATATTGACATGATTGTGGATTCCACAACAGGTCATGCATTATTGTCTTTTATGGATGAATTTTTGGGTTATAATCAAATCTTTATTCATGTTGAGGATCAACTTAAGACCACATTTATTACACCTTGGGGGATATTTTGTTGGGTCATGATGGCTTTTGGATTAAGAAATGCGGGATCTACTTATCAACGCGCCATGACTTTGATATTTCATGATTACATTCATACGATTTTGGAAGATTATGTCAATGATATCTTGGCAAAGTCTATACAAAGAGAAGATCATGTGTTCATTTTAAGACAAATATTTGAAAGAATTAGGAGTTACAACATGAGATTGAATCCTAAGAAATGTGCTTTTGGAGTTGATTCTGGAAAATTATTAGGCTTTATTATCTCTAAGCGATGCATAGAAGTTGATACTGAGAAGATTGATGCTATTGTTAACATGCCTCCTCCTAAGAATATTTCTCAATTACACAGTTTACAAGGTAAAATACAATCTATTCGTCACTTTGTTTCTAACCTAGCTGATAGGATTGTTCCTTTTACTTCTTTACTTAGAAAAGATACTACTTTTTCTTGGAACCAGGAATGCAAGAAGTCTTTTGAGAAATTTAAAGAATATCTTGCTAATCCTCCTATTTTACAACCTGCACAATTCAATAAACCCTTTTATCTATATACTTCTACCACATCTAATGCTGTGAGTGTATTGTTGGCTCAACATGATAGTGACGGAAAGGAACAACTAGTATACTATATTAGTCGGACCTTGTTGGATTATAAAACTCGATATACTCAATTAGAACGACAATGCTTGGCTTTAGTTTATGCTTGTCAAAAACTCTGGTATTACTTACTCAATGTTGAAGTCAATGTGATTGTTAAATTTGATCCTTTAAAACACCTTTTCTCAAAAACTGATCTCTCTGGTCGATTAGAAAAATGGGTGATGTTGCTCACAGAATTTGATCTCAATTTCATCCTTCAAAAATCAATTAAAGGACAAGCTTTAATAGATTATTTAGCTAAAGCTCCTTGTCCTCATTCTAATACAACTATTACCTCCTTAGAATTCCCTGATGAGCATATATTTGCAATCAAACAAGATGATACTTGGGAATTATATTTTGATGGTTCTAGGTGCAAGACAGGTTCTGGGGTGGGCATTATCTTGATCCTTGCTATGAAGAAACTGATCCCTATGTCATATAAACTAAATTTTCCTTGTACTAACAACATTGCAGAATATGAAGCTCTTATAGCTGGTTTACGGGCAGCCTTATCCCTTCATATTAAAAACTTAGAAATTTATGGGGATTCACAATTGATTGTACAACAAATCAAAGGAGGTTATCAGACTAAGAGTGATAAGATGGCACAATATCGAGAGGGTTACTGTGGATTGTTGTAACTTGCATTTAGATGAATGGTATTCACATATCTTTCATTTTCTGAAAGATAATACTTTTCCAGAATCAGCAACAAGGAACACATGTAATCGTATTAGAAAGCTTGCAGCCCGCTATATCATTTTAGGGGAAACACTCTACAAATGTTCTTACAATGGTTTACTATTAAGATGTCTTAACAAAACCGAAGTACCTATAGCTTTAGCAGAAGCTCACTCTGGTTCTTGTGGAGGACATTTTGGTGGGAAATCTTTAGTCAATAAACTCCTCTGAATGGGATACTACTGGAAAACAATGGAGCAAGATTCCTTTATATTTGTCAAAAAGTGTCCTTAGTGTCAACAACATGGTAATTTAATTCATGCTCCTTCTTGTGAGCTTCGTAATCGAGTTGCTCCGTGGCCTTTTAGAATTTGGGGTTATCTGTAGATGTTATCTGTGATTTCATCCTTAACCATATTATAGCATGATTCAGCATCCCTTCAACGATAGTTTCGGATAATGGTACATCTTTTAAGAATAAAGAAGTCACAAAATTCATGGAGAAATATCGTATACAACACAGATTTTCTACTCCCTACTACCCTCAATCTAATGGTCAAGCTGAAGCATCGAATAAGGTTATTGAACAAATATTAAAGAAAACAGTCAACAAACATGCGAAAGATTGGCATACACAACTTACTTATGCCTTATGGGATTATAGGACTAGTGTTCGTACGACCACTGGTACTTCACCTTATAATCTTGTTTATGGGACTGACGCTATCATGCCTTTGGAATTAGAAATACCATCATTGCATGTTTCATTTCATGGGATCATTGACAAAGATACTTTTCGGGAACAACGATTACAAGAGTTAGAAATGTTAGATGAACAACAAATAAATGCTTTGGAACACATTATTAAAATGCTAAAAGGTCCCCGGGTCTAGATGCGGAAGTGTTTTCTCCGATATTTAAATTAATACATTCCCTCCTTGGTTGGTGACTGTGATTGGACCATGATTCAAGGTAGAAATTGAATTAGGATCCCTTGCATTTCCCTAGGAGACCTATGTTGAGATCTCTATATAAACACTCTCTTTTGCCTTCATTTGATCATGAAATGAAATTGAGAGATGACATGACAAAATGATGATGAAAAAAAGCAAGAGGATGATATTGAAGGACAAGATAGGAGGACATATCATCATCTTCAATCAATAATTTTGAGGACAAGCTATGGTGGATCTTCATTGAAGCAAGAAGGCTCTCTCTTTAGATCTACTATTCTCAACATTCAAGCATTCAAAGGACATTATCATGGGGTAGCAACTATGGATTATGAGTTGATGGGAATACTTTAGCCTTGGGGGCTTGGTATGCTTTCTTTGTCATATTCAAATCTATGCATTTCTTTCTCATTTTCATGTTATGTTAGGATTGTTAATCTAGAAGATT
>MU226339.1:965777-982000 GCA_018584345.1 Thuja plicata | reverse complement strand
ATATTTCAATTCTTAGTATAATCTTGCATTGTATTGCATCCATCATGATAAATCCTTCATTCCTAGATTGGTCCATGGTTGTGAGACTCTCGTTCTGAGAGCAATTTCAAAAACCCCGTCTGGATAGGAGGCAAAAAGTTGAATCATGCAGGCATACATGATGAATAATCTCATATTCAGTCTTGTGTGTACCTGGTGAAGAAGGACTATGTTGAAGTGTATGGTGAATTAACAAGGCCAAATTTACCGCATATAGTTAGTTCTAGAATTACTTAGAATACTTGTTGTTAATGATTCTAATATATTTATATTTATGATTTTATGTACTTGATTAATAATGTGTTACTTGATTACATGTATGCATAATCCCCTTAAGACATTAGTTACATTACGAATGACATTATTTAGATTACTTATGCCATTAGTGAACACTAAATCCAGATGATATTACTTATATTTCATTAGTTACATATTAACTTGTTATTTTTTATGATATTAATTAGATCCCCTTAAGACATCCCCTGAAGACCTCCCCTTAAGATGTTCGTTAGATTACTAATGACATTAGTTAGATTACTTATGTATACTTTATATGTATGCTTTTATGTACTTGAAATATATTACTTGATTAATTTAACTAGAATCAAATCATATATGTATAACCATCCCCTTAAGACCACATCATCTAATCAAATCAAATCATCTATACATGTATACTCATCCAATAAACTATCAAATTAAATCATCTAATCAAATAAAACCATCTAATCAAATCATCAAATCAAATCAAATCATCTAATCAAATAAAACCATCTATGTGTATTCTCATCTAATCAAATCAAATCTTAAGCACATAAACATAAACACACATGTATAAATCATCATGAACCCCATCATAAATAAATATAATGTCAAATCATAAATCATCTAGAGATTTGTCAATCATAAATGTTTAATACATAAATCATCTATGTCTAGAGGTTCGGGTAGCATATAAATATATGTCTCGAATCATAAACTAAAAAATATCAAACATATAATAATGACATATATAATGAGTCTCAAATCAAAGATCTATGCAGCATGTCCTAAACTAGGGAGTCATCCAGGTGCATGCAAACAGAGTGACCCTCTAACCGACTGTCATGAGCATCCTCTGGCTATGAAGTAGCAACTGACCCCTACAAATTTAGTACAACAATTGGTTATATATATATATATATATATATATATAATGTAAAATACTTAAAATATATAAATGCATGTTCAAAATTACATATATTTAAAAATTACCTGGCCACTAGTAGGTGTCACATCTACTAAATCTCTCCTATGAAGATGTTCCAAGCCCACATTAGAGGCAATGTGCTCTGCCCAAGTGTCATGAGCATCCTCTGGCTGTGAAGTAGCAATCGACCCTTGCAAATTTAGTATAATAGTTGGTTATATACATGCATAGTATATATTATGTAAATGACTTGAAATATATAAATACATTTTACAAGTGTACACATGTATGTTTAAACTTACATATATTTAAAACTTACCTGACCATTAGTAGGGGCCACATCTACTGAATCTCTCATATGAAGATGCTCCGAGCCCACACTAGAGGTAATGTGCTGGTGCAGGAGGACACCTAGCTTAACCCCTCTGTTTTCTTGCTTTTTTATTTGATTCTAGCATGTATTGAGTCTAGCCAAGTCAGGAGTGTTTGTGTGGAGCTAAGAAGGCCATTTGCTTTATTTTCCCTAAGATGGATATGACTAGGTCAATCTATGGCTAGCTAGTTTGTTTAGTAGTGTATTTTGTGTGTCCTTCAAGATAATGTTGTAGATTGAGTCCTAGAGTGAAAAGGGAGTTGATTAGATTAAGTTGTGTCTTAAAATGATTTTGAGGATGGTTTTACACCATGTATAAACATTTAGAGATAAAATCTCAAAGGTTAGAGGGAGATAGCTAAATTGTCACTTTCTTGCCAAAGTTGTCAACTTGGCCAAAAGTGCTAAAAAAATGGAAGCATTATGGACAAGAGGAAAAATAATGGTTAGACATCATTAACATTCCTTAAGAAAGACCCAAGAAGGATTCCAAGTCCCACTTCAAGGGAAAATCCAAAAAGACAAAAGTTGCCATGTCAACTTTCAAATTTTGCATGACAACTCTCAAGAAGATGTTGCAGACCAAGCTAGGAGAAGGAATGATGTTTTTTAATGCATGAATCTATGATGGGAGGTTACATAGTATGTGTAAAACCTATTCAAAACCATGAGCAAGCATCTGTAACAAAAAAGATGATAAGGTTGCATAAAGGAAATTCTGGAGTTTTTGAAGAACATCACTGTTTTGTGCTTTTTCTTTGCATGCATGTGAAAATAGGATTGGAACTATGTTTTAATGTTTTATCTATATTTGTTATGATATTATGAAAGTTTTTGAGTTAGGTTACAAGTTGAGTGGAGGTCATTTTCGCATGTTGTGAAAGCTTTCTCAAATTCTACCATCACAGTTATACAGTCATTGAATTTTTGATTGCATGTAGGGGATAATGGATTGAAATTAATAATCTAACCCTGGATCCTTGATTAGCATGCATTTACAAACCTTTTTTATTCATTAATCAAGTTAGGAAGAGGTCATTTTACTTAGGTTTTAAAATCATTTACATTTAGACAGTCTGTTGCCACTGTTCAGGCAGTCCATGAAAATGCCTTTTCCACTCCCTTTCCCACCATAGGAATTTTGTGGGTTTTTTATATTTTGGAGTGTACTTGTATTATATGATGTGTATAGGGGTAGGGGCCCTAGAAATGAGTTTTGATAGCTTTGCAATGATGCCCTAGGCGAGTCCAGAGCACCCGACTAGGCAACAATCAGACTTAGGAGGAGGAAACAATGGATTGAATGCATTGAAAGCTTCAATCCAAGATTGGATGCAATTAGGGGGATGTGTAAAGGATTAGAACCCAGGAGGAGGGGTTATCAAGAGAAATTTTGGTATGGTTGTGAAGAGGCCCTAGAAGGGATTGTGTTAATTTGGTGAAACCCTCAAGGTTATGACAAAATTAGACTTTCTGGTGTACGAACAAGTTGGAGTTTTGGGACCTGCAAAATATTAAAGGTCCCCCAAAAGGGTATCTAGATATAAAATCTGTTTTCCACCTTCTTAAGAAGGAGTTTGGATTAAGAGGTGAAAACCACATTAGGAGGGCTAATTCAAATAGGCGTATTTGGTGCAAAGGGGACAGTTTGGTGAGATTGGGTCTCTAGACTCAATTGGTTTGCAATCAAAAGGTGGAATGGGATTGAATAACATCTAAAAACATACCCCATTCACTTTGAAATGAGAAAGAGTCATGTTTCGCGAATATGCAAGGTTGATAGCAAGGTAGAACCCTTGGTTTGGCAAGAAATTGAATTGGTGTAACTAGGTGGGTAGTTGGAAGGATAGGATTGTGATCCTGTATAGAGGAGGGTATGTAAGTGAACCCTAATATGATAGGAGAAAGCCTAAGTAAGTCCTTATAGCTAGTAAGGACATGAGAGCAACCCTAAACCTAGTTACATTAAATTGGTATCCGAGCCTAAATTTATTCGACTTGCGGTAGATGTTCCAGCCAAAAGTATCAGTAGGTGAAAAAAATATGGTCACCAATGTAGAGCTTGAAAAGGAAGTAGATGAGTAGAAGAAGGTAATAGATGATCAAATGGAAAGGAATAGACCCCTTGAAGAAGCCCTGGATGAAATGAAGGCAAAAATCCAAGAAGTTGCAGATGCAACAAAAAGCAGAGATGGAGATGAAGTCAACAACAACATAGGGAAGAAGAAGTTGATGAAGAAGACATGATACATGAACCAGACCCTCTAATGAATGAGGAGCCATTCCTTAAAGCTCTCAAATCCCCAGGAGGAAAAATTATTGAAGGAATTCCATGGTTTACTAGAAAAATGGACAGTGAACTAGTTATGGAGTGGATAGAAGGCATTGAGAATCATTTCAAATGTGAGGGCATAAATGAAGCACATAAGGTAAAAGTTGTATAGTCAAGGTTAAAGGGTTAAACATTAACATGGTGGAAATAACTCCAAGAAGAGAGGGAGAATATGGGTAAGAATCCAATTTAAAATTGGAAGGCCATGTTAAACAAGGTAAAGGAGCAATACCTACTAGAGGATTATGAAATCCAATTGCATAAAAAGAGGCAGAATTTGAGACAAAGAGATTTGGATGTGGCTACATACACTAAAGAATTCCAGAAGTTGTGCTTGAGGTCAAGAGTCCAAGAGGCTGAGACTATCAAGGTGGCTAGGTATCTTTGAGGACTAAAATGGAATATCGAAGAGGAAATCAGTTTGTGGACTCCTACAATCATCTATAAGTGTTTCCAACTTACATTGAAAGTGGGAGAGAAGAACAAAAAGAAATTGGGATCAAGCTTCAGAGAAAGAGGTAGAGGTAGAGAAGGAAGAGGAAAAATAGGCTATGGTGGAAGAGGATCAGATTCAAGGAAACCAAGTGAGAACAAGCTAACTGAAAACCAAGAAGGAAACTCAAATAAAGGAAGTTTCAGCAGAGGTACAGGCTATAACACTAGTTGGAGAGGAAGGAGCAGAAACAATCAAGGAAGAGGAGCATCCTACTTTGCCACCATGAAATGCTATCATTGCAACTAGATAGGGCACCCTGCATACAGGTTTCCTAAAAAGGGTTCTACTTCTCAAGGAAGTGTGAAAAGAGTTAACTATGTAGAAGAAGAGTCAATTTGCAGCAGCAAGCCATCTGAGGTACCCTTAGAATAAGAGGAAGGTGAGATCCTCATGATAAAGAGGAAATTGATCAAAGAGCCAAGCAAAGAAGAACCAAGCCAAAGAAGAGCACTCTTTAGAGTGAAGTGCAAAATCATAGGAAAGGTGTGTAGGGTCATCATTGAATCAGGCTCAACTGATAATATCATTAGTGAAGAGGCAGCCACCAAGATAAATTTGAAGAGGATTCCACATGACAACCCATACAAGGTTACATGGCTCAACAAAGGAAAACATGTGTTTGTAGGAGAACAAGCATGGGTAGAGTTCACCATTGGCGAGTATAATGATATAGTTCTATGTGATGTTCTTTCCATGGATGCTTGCCAACTTCTACTTGGAAGTCCATGGAAATTTGATAGGCAAGCCATGCATGATGGAACCAAGAATGCATACTCATTCAAGAAAGATGGAGTGACTTTCAAAATTCAGTCCCTGATAGAAGAAGGAGATGTGAAGACATCAAGTCCAAGTGTGCTCATGGTTGGTGAGAAAGAGTTCTTGAAGACCCTAGGATAAGGAGAAGGAGTTGGGTTTTCATTAGTGTTGAAGCCAAAGAGAAGCTGTTGTCAAGAAATCAGATATACCTAGTGAAGTACAACAAATGCTTGAAGAGTATAGAGATAGTGTGAATGACGGTCAGCCCACTCCACTACCTCCTAAGAGACTTGTTAGTCACATGATTGACTTCATTCCAGGAGCTACCTTACCCAATAAAGGTGCCTATAAGATGACCCCCCAACAAAATGAGGAAATAGCTAAGCAGATCCAAAGTTATCAGACAAAGGCTTAATTAGGAAGAGTATAAGCCCATGTGCAGTCCCTACTATTTTAGCACCCAAGAAAGGAGGAGCTTGGAGACTTTGTCTTGATTCTAGAGCCATTAATAGAATCACCATTAGGTATAGGTTCCTAATACCTAGAATAGAAGACCTAATGGACTGTTTAGGGGAGGCAAAGTACTACAGCAAGATTGACCTTAAGAGTGGCTACCACCAAATCAGGATAAATGAAGGAGATAAATGGAAGATAGACTTCAAAAATATAGAAGGTTTGTATGAATGGCTTGTAATTCCATTTGGGTTATCTAATTCTCCCTTAACTTTTATGAGGCTTATGAATGAGGTATTGGTAGAATGCATTGGTAAGTTTGTTGTTGTCTACCTAGATGACATTTTAGTTTTCAACAAAACTAAGGAGGAGCATATTAAGCATTTTAAAAATTGTTTTCAAGAAGTTGTATGATGAAAAACTAATGATCAATTTGAAGAAGTGTGACTTCATGAAGCAGGAGCTTGTATATATCGGTTTTGTTTTGTCTCAAGGTGACCTCAAAATGAACCAAGAAAAAGTGGATGCCATTTTAAGTTGGCCTACTCCCAAGGCTGCAATTGAGGTGAGAAGTTTTCATGGTTTAGCTCAGTATTAAAAAAAGTCCATTAGACACTTTAGTGGGATTTGTGCACCTATGTTAGACACCATTAGAGGTGGGATGAAGACAAAGTTTCAATGGAAACAACAAGATGAGAAAGGGTTTGAAACACTCAAGGAGAAGGTAGTAGAGTTACCTACTCTAGTTCTTCCAATATTTGATAAGATTTTTACAGTTGAATGTGATGCAAGTAATGTGGCCATTGGGGCTATCATAAGCCAAGAAGGAAGACCAGTAGCTTTCCATAGTTGGATGCTAAATGAGGCAAAGAAGAAGTACTCTTATTATGAATTAGAGTTGTATGCTCTAGTCCAAGCACTCAAGAAGTGGAGGCACTACTTTCTTCCAAAGGAGTTCATAGTATACACTAATAACCAAGCTCTCAACTTCCTTAACTCTCAAGAGAAACTCAACAGCAAACACATGAAGTGGGTGGAGTACCTACAAGCCTACACTTTCAACATCAAGCATAAAAAGGGAGTACAAAACAAGGTTGCTGATGCATTGAGTAGAAGGTTTCTCACAATCCAAGAAGTTCAGCTACAAAGCATAGGTATTGATGGATTCAAATACCTATATGCCGAAGATGAAGATTTTGCCCAAATCTACAATGTATGCAATGAGTTTTAAAATAACTTTCATGGTGATTTTTCTGAATATACTTTGCAGAATGATTTATTGTTTAAAGGGGGCTAGCTTTATGTTCCTAGAGGGTCTATGAGAGAGAATTTGATCCAAGAAAAATATAATGGAGCACTAAGTCATCATTTTGGAGTCAATAAGACTCAAGAGCTAGTCACTAGGTTCTATTTTTGGCCTAGAATGAATAGAGATGTCAGAAAGTATGTGGAGAGTTATGTAGTATGCCAAAAAGAAAAGGGCACATCCTCCAATGTAGGTCTTTATCAGGCACTTCCAATCCCGACTAGACTATGGGAATGCATAAGCATGGATTTTATAGTTGGTTTTCCAAGAACAAGGCAAGGATATGACAATATTTATGTTGTTGTGGACAGATTTAGCAAGATGGCACATTTTATACCTTGCAAGACTATTCATGATTCTTGTAACATTTCTCAATTTTTTTTCAGTGGATTGGTGAGGATCCATGGTCTCCCACTTAGTATTGTTTTAGATAGGGACACCAAATTTATGAGCCATTTTTTGAAGACCTTATGGCAAAAGATTGGCACTAACTTGTCTTTTGGATCTGCCTATCATCCATAGATAGATGGCCAAACAGAGGTGGTCAATAGGAACCTTTGTAACTTGTTGATATTAATCACAAAGGAGTATGGTAAAGCATGGGACCAACTCATTGGACAAGCTGAATATGCATACAATGATACAGTGAACAGATCAACGGGTAATAGTCTTTTTGAATTACTTTATGGCTTTCACCCAAGAGGGATTTTTGAACTTAGAGAATTGAAGGAAGGAATTCATGGTAGTAGATATGATGAGGAATTTTCTAATTCCATGAGATAATTTCATGAAAGTGTGAGAAAGAAATTGACTGAAAATGCTTAAAAGGTGAAGAAAAAGGTGGATGCAACAAAGAGGGATGTTCAGTTTCAGATTGGAGACTTGGTGATGGTATAGTTGAATGAACATAGTATGAAAAAAGGTGTTCCTCATGAGCTACAGATGAAGAGGCTAGGTCCATGCAAGATACTTGCAACGTATGACAAAAATGCATATAAGGTGGAGCTTTCTGAAGACATTGGGCTGTCACCGGTTTTTAACATTGCAGATTTGGTAGCATATGAAGGACCCATTCAAGATGCTGGCCAAAACCTTCAAGAGGTAATATAAGAGGTAAAAGACCTGAACTTAAACCCTACTCCATATATGACAGCTGAAAAGATACTAGACTCAAGGGTCTACAAGAAGACTAGGAATAAAGACTACATGGAGCACCTTGTCAAATGACATGAAAAATAAGATTTTGATGCTACTTGGATCAGAGAAATAGAGTTCAAAAGGTTGGGCATTGATCCAAACATGCTTAATCCAAGGATGGATTAACCTTTATTTTTTGGGGGGGAGTATGGTGCAGGAGCACACCTAGCTTAACCCCTCTATTTTCTTGTTTTTCTCTTTGATTTTGGCATGTACTAACTCTATCCAAGTTAGGAGTGTTTGTGTGGACCTTAGAAGGTCATTTGCTTTATTTTCCCTAAGATGGATATGACTAGGTCAATCCATGGCTAGCTAGTTTTCTTAGTAGTGTACTTTGTGTGTCCTTCAAGATAATGTTGCAGATTGAGTCCTAGAGTGAAAAGGAAGTTGCTTAGATTAAGTTGTGTCTTAAAATTATTTTGAGGATGGTTTTATACCATGGATAAATATTTAGAGATAAAATCTCAAAGGTTAGAGGGAGAGCTAAATTGTCACTTTCTTGCCAAAGTTGTCAACTTGGCCAAAAGTGCTAAAAAAATGGAAGCATGAATGCCGAGAGGAAAAATCATTATTAGAAATCATTAAAATGCCTTAAGAAATGCCCAAGAAGGATTCCAAGTCCCACTTCAAGGGAAAATCCAAAAAGAAAAAAGTTGCCACGTCAACTTTTGAATTTTGCATGACACCTCTCAAGAAGATGTTGCAGACTAAGCTAGGAGAAGGAATTATGTTTTTTAATGCATCAATCCATTATGGGAGGTTACATAGGATATGGAAAACCTATTCAAAACCATGAGCATGCATTTATAAAAAAAAAGAGGAGAAGTTTGCATGAAGGAAATTCTGGATTTTTTGAAGAACATCACTATTTTGTGCTTTTTCTCTGCATGCATGTGAAAATAGGATTGGAACTATGTTTTAATGTTTGATCTATATTTTTTATGATCTTATGAAAGTTTTTCATTCAGGTTACAAGTTTAGTGGAGGTCATTTTTGCATGTTGTGAAAGCTTTCTCAAATTCTACCATCACAGTTATACAGTCATTGAGTTTTTGATTGCATACAGGGGATGATGGATTGAACTTCATAATCTAACCTTGGATCCTTGATTAGAATGAATTTAAGACATTTTTCATTCAATAAGAAAGTTAGGAAGAGGTCATTTTACCTAGGTTTGAAAATAATTTACATTTAGACAGTCTACTGCCACTGTTCAGGCAGTCCATGAAAATGCTTTTTCCACTCCCTTTCCCACAATAGGAATTTTGTGGGTTTTTGATATTTTGGAGTGGACTTGTATTATATGATGTGTGAAGGAGGAGGGGACCCAGAAACATTTTTTGATAGCTTTGCAATGATTCCCTAGGTGAGTCAAGAGCACTCAGCTAGACAACAATCAGTCTTAGGAGGAAGAAATAATGAGTTGAATGCATTGAAAGCTTCAATCCAAGATTGGATGCAATTAGGGGGATGTGTAAAGGATTAGAATCCAGGAGGAGGGGTTCCCAAGAGAATTTTTTGTATGGTCGTGAATAGGCCCTAGAAGGGACTATGTTAATTTGGTGAAACCCTCAAGGTTAGGACAAAATTGGATTTTCCAGTGTATAGACAAGTTGGAGATTTGGGACCTGCAAACTATTAAAGGTCCCCCAAAAGGGTATCCAGATATCAAATCTATTTTCAACCTTCTTAAGAAGGATTTTGAATTAAGAGGTGAAAACCACATTAGGAGGGCTAATTCAAATAGGCCTATTTGGTGCAAAGGGGACAATTTAGTGAGATTGGGTCTCTAGACTCAATTGGTTTGCAATCAGAAGGTGGAATGAGATTGAATAACATCTAAAAACATCCCCCATTCACTATGAAATAGGAAAGAGTCATGTTGTGTGAATATGCAAGGTTGATAGCAAGGTAGAACCCTTGGTTTGGCAGGAAATTGAATTTGTGTAACTAGGTGGGGTAGTTGGAAGGATAGGATTGTGATTCTATACAGATGAGGGTATGTAAGTGAACCCTAATAGGCTAGGAGAAAGCCTAAGTAAGTCCTTATAGCTAGTAAGGACGTGAGAGAAACCCTAAACCCGGTTACATCATGTGCTTTGCTAACTGTGCCTGCAAAATATTATACATAGAACAAACATTAATACACACATCTACAATTAAATTTTCACTAAAACTCTTGGAAAAAAGAAAATAAAACTTTATATAGCTGGGTCTTAGGAGCAGGAGGATCATCAGCGTGCTACACCATCATATCATAAATAGAAACTACATCACCCACACCACCTACAGTCTTGAACGTCTCTAGTAATGAGGAGTGTAGGGGTGTGTGTAGCTAGGAGGGGAGTGCTGTAGAGTTGGAACCACCAGGATACAATAAAAAATACATAAAAAATCCAACATCAGTGCCAGTGTCCACTTGACTCAACCCACACAACTTCTCATCAAATGTGTCTAGGCCCTCAGTTGTCATGTGTATATCTCCAACCTGTATGCTTGGCTCTGCAGCTGTAGAATAATCTATGGGTGTAGAGCGCTCTACAGAGTGCTGTGAACTATGTTGTGCATGACTAGATGGTGTGTCCTAGGTCGGTGGAACTACAAGACCCTGTGCAAGTCTGATGAGATCTCTGACTGACTGTACCAGGATCCTCAGAATTTCTACAATATAAGAATATGACTGCAAGAGATTTTCTAAAAAGTAAAGTGCCACATCTAAATGACTATGATGTCTAGGAAGCGCTCATATCTCTCATGGTGGAGGAAGACCTGCAGCTCTATATGCATCATCACTAAAGCCTATAATAGTACTAGATGAAGCATCAAAAGATGATATGGCTTGACTTGGTCTAGTCAAAACGTATCTTCCCAGTGTGTCAGAAGTGATGTAGGTGATTGTAGAAGCAATCTCCCCTATCCTGTTGACTACTCCCCTCTGGGAAGAAATGACCACTCTATCTACAGTAGTAGCCATCATCGGAGCCACTGTCAGAGTTCTCTACCCAACCAACTATCTGTGAGCACATATGAATCTATTAGCCCTATGATACTAATCACGGTCTGCAACTCTACTGTGCCCCTAACCATAATATCTGGGAAGATCTAAATAGTTTACCCTGAGTCCCAAACCAAACTCATTGTACAACTGCTTGGCCAAATAAAATGGAATTTGGTCGTTATTAGGATAATGACCATGTGCTACGAGAAAATGAGGGTATATCATGTATGTAATATGAGGAATCTCACACCATGTAACTTGATACGCCCTCACCTTGGGATTCCCATCATAAAATGGGAAAACCTCTTGTTTGATGATTTCCTTAGGGACACAACTCTAGATCATCTCCAAGGAAACATCACCCAAGACCTCGACTCTCAACCCTCAAAAAATACTATCAATAACCTATGGTGTGAAGGAAGAGTGAGATCTCAATCTTGTAGTCATGTCCTCCAAACACCTCACTACAGTGATACAAATATCTCTATAAATGCCAGGCTCATATGTGCGTATGGAGTCTCTAAGTTGATCCGTCTCTGACTGAGAAGTCTAAAAAATAGTCGCAAGACCAGGAGTGCGAGGTACATCCTAAGTTGGTACATCCTGAGTGGCCATCTAGATGTAACATGTGAAATCTAAGTGTTAACAATTAAGTACTTGATTACATGTTATAATTGCGTGTAAAATGAAAACAAATATTTGAATATATAAAAGTATACTTAAATTTACAATACTATTTGAGTTCTAGTTGGGTTCTTAAGTGGTCATATTCTAGGTCTTAAGGGTTCTTACAAAGTTTTATGTCACAATAGGGGTCCTAAAGGGACCTAGGGTGTACTAATAGTTCTAAAGGTCCTTGGATGTACTAATTGGTATTAATAAGTCCTATTAGGTCAAGTAAGTGGTCTTATTAGGTCTTAAGAGTCCTAAGGGTTCTTAAAGAGTTCCAATAGGTCATCCTAGGTGTCTGAAAGGGTTCTACTTGGGTTCTTCAAGAGTTTTATGTCACAATAGGGGTCCTAAAGGGTCCTAGGGTGTACTCATAGTCTTAAAGGGTCCTAGGATGTACTAATTGGTCTTAATAGGTAATATTAGTCTTATTAGGTCTTAAGGGTCCTAGGGATTCTTAAAGAGTTATAATAGGTCATCCTAGGTGTTTTAAAGGGTCCTACTTGGGTTCTTAAAGATTCTTATGTCACAATAGGGTTCCTAAAGAGTTCTAATGTGTACTAAGGGTCCTAGGATGTACTAATTGTCCTAAAGGGTCCTTGGATGCACTAATTGGTATTAATAGGTCCTATTAATCTAATTAGGTCTTAAGGAGTCCTATTAGGTCTTGAGTGGTCCTATTCTAGGTCTTAATGGTCTGAAGGGTTCTTAAATAGTTTTATGTCACAATAGGGGTCCTAGAGGGACCTAGGGTGTACTAATAGTCCTAAAGGGTCCTTGGATGTACTAATTGGTATTAATAGGTCCTATTAGGTCAAGTAAGTGGTCTTACTAGGTCTTAAGAGTCCTAAGGATTCTTAAAGAATTCCAATAGGTCATCCTAGGTGTCTTAGACTGTTCTACTTGGGTTCTTAAAGAGTTTTATGTCACAATAGGGGTCTTAAAGGGTCCTAGGGTGTACTCATACTCCTAAAGGGTCCTAGGATGTACTAATTGGTCTTAATAGGTCATATTAGTCCTATTAGGTCTTAAGTGGTCTTATTAGGTCTTCAGGGTCATAGGGATTCTTAAAGAGTTCTAATAGGTCATCCTAGCTGTTTTAAAGGGTCCTACTTGGGTTCTTAAAGAGTTTTATGTCACAATAGGGGTCCTAAAGGGCCCTAAGGTGTACTAAGGGTCCTAGGATGTACTAATTGTCCTAAAGGTTCTTAAAGAGTTTTATGTCACAATAGGGGTCCTAAAGGGACCTAGGGTGTACTAATAGTCTAAAGGGTCCTTGGATGTACTAATCGGTATTAATAGGTCATATTAGGTCAAGTAAGTGGTCTTATTAGGTCTTAAGGGTCCTAATGGTTCTTAAAGAGTTCCAATATGTCATCCTAGGTGTCTTAAAGGGTTCTACTTGGGTTCTTAAAGAGTTTTATGTCACAATAGGGTCCTAAAGGGTCCTAGGGTGTACTCATATTCCTAAGGGGTCCTAGGATGTACTAATTTGTCTTAATAGGTCATATTAGTCCAATTAGGTATTAAGTGGTCTTATTAGGTCTTAAGGGTCCTAGGGATTATTAAAGAGTTCTAATAGGTCATCCTAGGTGTTTAAAAGGGTTTGACTTGGGTTCTTAGAGAGTTTTATGTCATAATAGGGGTCCTAAAGGGTCAAAGGATGTACTAATTGTCTTAAAGGGTCTTTGGATGTACTAATTGGTATTAATAGGTCCTATTACTCTAATTAGGTCTTAAAGGGTCCTATTAGGTCTTAAGTGGTCCTATTCTAGGTATTAAGGGTTATAAGGGTTCTTAAAGAGTTTTATGTCACAATAGGGGTCCTAAAGGGATCTAGGGTGTACTAATAGTCCTAAAGGGTCCTTGGATGTACTAATTGGTATTAATAGGTCCTATTAGGTCTTAAGTGGTATTATTAGGTCTTAAGAGTTCTAAGAATTCCTAAAGATTTCCAATAGGTCATCTTAGGTGTCTTAAAGGGTTCTACTTGGGTTCTTAAAGAGTTTTATGTCACAATAGGGGTCCTAAAGGGCCTTAGGTTGTACTCATAGTCCTAAAGGTTCCTAAGATGTACTAGCTGGTCTTAATAGGTCGTATTAGTCCTATTGGGTCTTAAGTGGTCTTATCAGGTCTTAAGGGTCCTAAGGATTCTTAAAGATTTGTAATAGGTCATCCTAGGTATTTTAAAGGGTCCTAATTGGGTTCTTAAAGAGTTTTATGTCACAATAGGGGTCGTAAAGAGTCCGAAGGTGTACTAAGGGGTCCTCTAAGTGTCTTAAAGGGTCCTAGGATGTACTAAGGAGGTCCTCTTAGGACAATATTTTAACATCTAACTGTACATGAATAACATTTATACATAACTCTAGAACATATGTGTTGGCAAGTTGACTTCCTGAGGATGCATGACTCATTTTTGTGTTGTCATCATGGCAAAAAAGTCATGTTTAGTTTCTATCATGAAAGACAAAATGACTAAGTATGAAAATAGGGCAGACAGAGATACTCAATGATCAGCACATTAGTGCACATGCGAGAGATCAAGTCAGCGTACGTGCGTTCAGATATATGTTGTATGACACATGTAGATGCTACATCTAGACATGCATAGTATGGAACAATAGTACAATAAAGTTACAGGAAGATCAGTAGACCAACAGTATAGAAGACAAAGCATGGAAGCCGACTACTGTTTTGATCAACGTAAATTATTTTGTAATGTAATGGCTAAGCACCTTTGGTTCTATGTTTATAATGATGTAATTAATATTGTAGTAAACATGCTTGATCCGACTTGGTTGGAAGCGTTGTATATTTTGTTTTAGGGCCGACTAGTGTTTTGTTTTGGGTCGTGCCTATTCAGATATAAACATATAAGTATGTAATGTAAAGTTAAGTTACAAGCATCGATTATTATGTAAGAGGAAGATATAGAGGGATAGTATAATGAAGTCAGTAAATGATATAGCTCTTTAAGAGAGTAAGAGCATTCACACATACACGGAACTGATCAGACAACAGTGTCACCATAGCATTTCATTTTGATATAGTGCATATCATCTTTTAGAATGTTGTAGCCTTCATCCTATTGGGAAGTGAGCCTAGGCAGTGAGCCATATACCTTTAATAGGGTTTTGTAAAAGACTCTTAACAGGGTCAGACCTTTAACCAAGTCATTGTACTCAAATTGTAAAGACTGCTTCTAACAGGGCAAAGGAACTTTAACAAGTTCATTATACCTAGTACAATATTTGTGGGTACTAATTCCCACTGGTTTTTTCCTCTGATCAAGGTTTCCCCATAATCATATCATGTGTTATGAGTTCTTCTATTAAGCTTCATTCTATATATGTTTGATTTATGTTTAAGTTGCTGAAAAGTAATTAATAGACAAACACTGATTCACCCCCCCCTCTCAGTGCTTCTAACAATTGGTATCAGAGCTCTGGTCCTAAGAAAATAAGTTTAACCACTTGAGGAGATCATGGACTCAATAGAAGAAAAACATTTGAAAAATAATCTTGAAGCAGCTCTTGAAGATCTTGATAGATCTAAAAAAGAAAATGAAGAACTTAGACTGAAAGTTGATGGCTCACAAATGCTTATCAAGAAACTAAGAAAAGATTTGAAAGATTGTTCTACAAGTGACTTAGGGAAAATTATCAAAAAGATCAATGAAGAGAGTATGTCTCTGAAAGATAAAGTTGAGAATCTAGATGAATAGCTCACAGAAATCCAAATTGCTATTGAAGAAAAGATCAAAGAAAGCAAACAACTAGATGATGAACTTTTAAAAGCAAACATGAAAGTTTTGGAATTGGAAAACATAAAGAAGAAGTTGGAATCTGAAATAATAGAACCAAAGGATAAGATTGATAAACTTCACACAAGTTCTGATTCACTTCAATCTCAGCTCAATGCACAAAAGCAAAAAGGTGACACTAGTTCCACCTAAAGGGGAAATCAAGCAAGTTAACATAACTTGTTATGCATGTAAAAAACATGGTTATTTGGCCAGAGATTGCAAAGAAGTAAGACATTTTAATGGTTATTGTTTCTCTTGTAAAAAATTTGGTCACAGGGCTATACATTGTAGAACAAATCAAAGAAATCAGTCAGAACAAAATCAAAGAAGAATGAATCAAAACAATCAGGGAAATCAACCTTAAAGGAATCTGCAGAACACTACATGTCAGATATGTAACTACAATGGACACACAGAAAAGCAATGTAACATGATGAACAAGAGCATCAGACCTCCTATCAGTTATCACATATGTGGAAAGGTTGGACACATCTCAAGGTTTTGTAGATCCAAAACTCAAAAGCAAGAGGATCCTAAGAAATCACTATTTGAAGAGAAAGGAGAAGTTAAGTTTGTTCAAGCAAATGAAGATTCAAGAAAAATTTGGGTT